>JAHYSP010008252.1:1364-12276 GCA_019455505.1 Pleochaeta shiraiana | reverse complement strand
AAAAAAAAAAAAAAAAAAAAAAAAAAGATTTCTATGATAATTTTTAAATAAAAATAAAATTACATGTTAATAATAATTATTCGAAGTGAGTTAGGAGAGATGAGTAAAATTTTTATACCTCATAGGGAGAAAATAAATAGTTGAGTATTACTTACCGTCCAGTTATGAATAGGCTAGATCAAAACCCATAGAAATACTTCAAGTATTTACTATGGAAGAAAATTTTGAATATATGGTCCTCTAATCTTCTTTAGAAATTTGTTGAGTATAGAGTATATATGTTCCAAGAGGAAAGATCTCGAAGAATATGGGCACAAAATATGGTAAAAAAAAGTATAGTTAGAATTATCTGATATTTTACTTAATCTTCACTACTTAACAGAAGGATATCTAATTTGTCATATACTAAGGTCTTACAACTTACAAAGTCAAGATATGATGATACTATTGACAGTGTTTCGTTTATGAAACATCTTATCTGAAATAAGTGACATTAAGCCAGAGGTAATTACTTGACAAACACTTTACGCTCAAAATACCAGACTCCTTGCGGTCTACAAGTCTCTAACAAGTCTGTAACAAAATTCCTCAATGTTAGTCTCATAGTGAGTAGTAATCTTGTTGTGTCGTTTGAAACTAGGAAGTCTAAGATGTTAGACTAGATTTCCAATAAAGTTCACATCTGATCAACTTTTTCAAATACTAACCAAATCATACTAGCTAGTTACATCGAGTCTGGTCGGTTAGAAACGTATTCATTATCACTTAAGGGCTATGGGTTGAGGTAGAACCTAGTAGTAAGACTCATTGGAAAATACTCAGCAGGAAATGCTTAGTTGTTCCACTCGTACTTTTACTGGTGAGCAGCCGCAGTATCCCTCTAAATAAGTCATACAGGAGTCTGGATAACAACTTTTATAAAGTTCAAACAGTACATGGCTACTTGTTTCAACAACCCATTCACATTCGGCGTCGGGGCTTTGGGTAGAATACAGCCCTTTAATTTATATTCCTGGGAACATAATGGATGCCTTTGTGAGAAATATTATATTAGTAGCACTATGAGACGAAGCCGATTGAGTTCCGCAGATATATATGGGGTCCTGAAGATGATAATATATTTTTGGCTCCTTAAGTCAGCTTTAAAATTCCCACTTAAGTTTATGATTTCGAAAGTAAAATATGAGTCTGTCTTAAAACTAGAGCTAGTTTGTGAAGCTGATTCGGATTTTAATTCAGAGAAAAGATTATTTCAGTTTCGCCAGTGAAAAAAGCTCTAATAGCGTCTACGATTCGTTAGGCCTTTTTTGATTTGATTCCCTTTTTTTTCAATATTCTTTGTCTCTAAATTAAAGAATATCAACTAGCTAACTCTTCTTTCTTCAATTCCTCGATTGTTTCGACCAAAATATCAAATGCCTTCTTGAGAAACTTTTTTTCAGCAAGCGGATTAGCACTAACTAAACGAATCATAAATATATCATCAAGAACACAAGAGCTCAGGAATATCTCTCCACGCTCTAAAACTGTATTAAAAACATCTTTTGTGAGCTTATTATTGTTTTCTATTGTCGATACGACTGTAAAAACTGTCAGGGCAAAACTCGGACCTGAAATGATCTTGAATAGATCCGGTCTAGTTTTAATTAACCCAGCAAAATATTCGCCAAATTTGATATGTTTTCGAATGTGTTCTTGGAGGCCAGTGACACCATAGGAACGGAGAACAAACCATATCTTCAAGCTACGGAATCTGCGACCCAACGGTATTTGCCAGTTGCGATAGTCAAAAACTTTGCCACTTTCAGAATCTTTGTTCTGAAGATAGCTAGGTGAGATATTCATTGCATCAATGAGATCATTCCTTTGGCGAACAAACAAGCAAGATGCATCAAAATTTGTCAATAGCCACTTATGCATATTGACGTTGAAAGAGTGAAAGGAGGAGAAGCAAACTGTGAAATGCTGAAATTCAGGACATACTAGAGCAGCACCAGCATAAGCTGCATCCACATGAACCCATATCTCTTCTGGCAGATCTGCAGGCGCAAAAGTTTTAAGCGTCGAAGAGATTGATTCAAAGTCATCTACTGCACAAGTCGATGTTGTTCCTAACGTTACAGTGAGAAAGAATGGTTCTAGTCCTTTAGCTTTACATTCTGACAATGTTTTGGCTAATTTGCTTCCTGTTAATGCATAATCATCTTCTGAAGTAACTGGAATCGGAATGTATCGGACACCTGCTATTTTTGCAGCTTTTTCAGTCGAGCTATGAGTTGTGTCGCTACCAAGTGCTACTAACTTGCTTCTTATGTGGTTAACTTGTTCTTCTCTTTGAGAACTTGGGATTTGCTGAATTCTTTGAGTAAGATATTTTTCTCTTGCCGCTATCATCACAGATAACACTGCTTCAGAAGCGGACCCCTGGATAACTCCCCCACCATAAGAGTTGGAGAAAAAACATTTAGGTAGATTAAGGAGCTTCGCAAGCCAGTCGAGTACAATAGTTTCGAGCTCGGTGATAGCAGGGGAGCATGCCCAATTGAAAGCAGGCGTGGTGAGAGCAGCAGAATAGAGTTCCCCCAATATTCCAGGGTAGGAAGAAGAAGCTGGAAAGTAGCCCATAAAGTTTGGAGATTGCCTCAAGTAAAATTTAACTTCTGTAAAAACCCCAAGTCCAGGCTCTTCTACTCACCAGTGAGTTATTCCTGGCATGATCTTGGACTCAATATCTTTTTGGATCTCGGCCCATGGTTCTCCAGTTAGAGGTGGTCCATCTGGCAGGGTCTTCTTCAAATATCCCGGTTCAACGGTTGAAGAGACCCTACGATTCTCTAAGGTGTCATAGTATTCGGCGACTGATGATCAAGTTAGCTGAATTTATATTGATTGTGGGTTGCGGACTTTCAATAATTGCTGAAGTAGTAGCTTCTTTAAACTGATTTATATCCATTGATGTTCAGCGTTATGCGGAAATTTTAGAAAGGCTGAACGGAGTTTTTTTTGGACGGGGCTGTCCCACTACATATAGGGATTATCCCTGCATTTTATTTATTTTTTCACGCCTGACTTGCGGGCTGTAATTGTCCAACTACAAGTAAAATCTACAACATATAACATAAATTAAAATGTTTATGTAAATAAATAACTCATGGCTGGGATATAATCGTGGCATCATGCAGTTTTCAACTAATTCTAGGATCAAAATTCGGTATCAACTGATGAAAGATTTTCTCGCCAGGCCCTATTTGATATTCACCAGGGGAAGTTAAACGCTTTTTAAGTGCTTGATGGGAGGTTCTCGAGTTTGATTCGACATCATTTCCTTAGCTAATGAACTTCAGCTCATCAACACAAATGCAGAGCAGAAGTAGAAAGTTAAGGTTTTTCTCGAATATGAGCGGAACCTTAAACTTAGAAGCAAATGCTCTGACTCCCTGTTTTAATCCCAGCTCTAAAGTTTTATGAGCTAATACAGCGAAAAGGAATATTTTCAAAATCAATCTGAATTAGGACCATCTAATCAGGTATTTTTTGAAGCTAATTAGCTCAAAATAAGACGAATCAAGTCGCACAACATCGCATGAAAACTCTGAATGGCTCTGTCAGATCTCTTATAGCCAGGCTGGAAGTATCCTTAATTCGTCTTAATATCAGTAGAAAACCGACAGAACCTTACTTGCAGGTCACTTTAAATTTGAACTTGCGAGTTATTGTTGAAGAGTCAATTCCTCTGAGTCTTTGACAACAAGGATACTTCAGATTTCCAAGTTTACGCAGGCCTGGCATTTTCAAAATTAGACTGATGAGCAAGCAAAACAAACAAAAATCTCTGGACCTAAAAAGAAATCATTTGAGGGGGTTATGTTTATCATTTTTGGACAACATAAACTCTATTCAGATTATATTGAAAGTACAGTCATACCTGTCTAAGATCAAACCCTTAATAATCATAACTAGCCAATGAACTAACGTCTAGCTGGGCTAGTTAAAAGTTAACATGTTGACAAGTACTACTGTACTTTTCAATCAGCAAGATACCAAGAGTGGAGACCAATTAAACGTTCTATAGGATCAAAATCTGGAGAAACTTTAGAATTATATTTGGATTAAATCATTTTTCTATCAAATTTTATTGCTTTTGTTATCTGGTGACAAGGAACTTCTAATTATCCTGAATAAAGCAAAGTATCTCTTTGGATATGGAGATAAGTGAGGGGCACTATCCTATCACAGAACCTTCCTGTGTTTACAGCATTTAATGACCAAAGATAAGAAAGAATCCAGGAGGGGTCAAAAAATATTCAATCGAGAAAGTTCCTAAATGTTTCATCTGTTGATGCATCAATTAATTTTGGTAACAGAGCAATTCCAAATAAACTCTATTATCTAAAATTTAGGAGAATAGGTCCTGATTCACGTTCTCTGTGACTATGTAGTTTACATGATTTTGATGTACATTACTCCTGTTTAGAGATGTATTGGTAAAAACCAACTCATCTGGGTTTCAATCTTTAAGTAATCTCGCTTATAGTAATCCCAATTACCAAATAAGAAGTATAGACGAGATCTCTGCAATACTGGCGTAGCTTGTATACCTCACGGTTCGATTCTGTAACATCATTTGAAGTTAGGTTATAAGCGAGGGAGAGGGATGAATTACCTTGTGAAGTCTATAATAATATTTGTGGTATAAGAATGGAAGAGCTCAAACAGGAAAGTTCATACTAAAAAGGGTATTGCTGTTTAACTGGTCTGTGTTTATTAGTAATATAGTCTACTGAATTGAGGGTATGAGTAGATTGCTTTTTGTACATTTTATGGGGCTACTAATAACTTAATAATTATCAAATTTACTGATTCTATCTGTTAAACGTTTTTCATTAGTAAAAATGATCATAGATCAAAAATTTTGTCTACTAAAATTTAATCTCCGTTTGCCTTTATATACAAGTTCTCGAGTTTTTGGCTTCCTCGCTCGCTACTTACCTATCTTATCCAGATTCTACTGAGTCTTTGCGTGGTCTGTCTCGACGATGCAGTTTCTGCCTCATCAACAGATGACTTCAAAATTCTATTCTTGGTGCTCTTGACCCTGGACCTTATTAATTAAACCTTGTTTGTCTTATTATTCGGTGTTCCCGATACACTTTACTTAAATCAAGGCCCCACCTAAGCCTCAAGTACTCGATTACATCAGTAAATTGTAATTGGGATTTTACCAAAGTAGTTAGTGGCCAGTGCAAGTCCTAGACTAATGATATGATTGTCGACTACGTCATACATAAGTTGTCCCTATATAGATAAGCCGGCACTGAATAATGCTCGACGATGTCTTGGAGTGATGATCCGAGTTATATAATAAGGAAATGCTGAACATCAAGGCCAAATTAGGTCAGTAGGATTTTCACTATTCCGATTTTGGTTAGTGATTAGTTGGTTCGTCTAGTCGTTGTTTCATCACACTGAGTTTAATTAACGAACTCTATTACACATCTAAAAAATAAAATAACTCTAAGTGCGAGTTACTAACTCTTTCCGTATCTTTTTAACATCCTTATGGAGTCAAAGACTAGACTACGTGATTTAGATTAATTGGACACTCACACTCAAACAGCATTTGCGAATACCACTGCGATAAATGAAGTTCCCTCCTGTACTTCTCTTCCGTAAATATCTACTAAAGGGAAAACTCTCCAAAAACCTTTGGTTGTTCAAGTGATCCTCCATCAACGTATACATTTCACTCCCTAAGAAGGTAGGGTCTACTGGATTCGAACCAGCGGTCTTCCGTCTCAAGTGGGTATGTGTCAAGGCTACACAAACTCTAGTTAGAAGGCCGGCCCTCCTCCCTCCGTTAATATTGTGAGAAATTTTCAATTTTCTTTAGAGTGCATTCTTACATCATCAACAGAGGGAGAATAGTATCAGCAAAATCCAACCAAAATGTATTGATGTACCAATTTAATTTCCATACTAATAGTATAATAATATAGCTAGTAGTTACTTATACTTGGTTGAAATAATCGCAAATATTCAAATAACAGAAACTCGTTATATGTAGTAAAAATAACAGGATGCGGTGCGCAGGCTTCCCAGACTTTACTCAAGAGAACGGCCTGGACGGTATACCACAATACCATCCAACCCTATCGGTTAAGTTAGCTGTACTTCAAGTGACCCTTGAATAGCCAACCTTCTATATTCGGAAATAACAACACTGACCTCAACATATCTTTATCTAATACGCTAATCTGTATTAGACCAAGATCACTGTATTATTCTTATATGTAGAATTACGTAAACAGATAGTATCCGTCTCTCAGTGGGAGTAATTAACTACTCTCTCTTAAGATAAACATACTCTTGTGTCACTTCTTCATTCTTCTTTTGATAAAATCATATGGTCTAACGACTTAATGCTTCTTCCAAACACCAATTTTAACAGTTTCGAGTGTTCGGTGAGATATTTCGGCGAGTGGCAAGTTTAGTGGAGCTATCAGGAAATTATCAATAATCCTAGAATATTAACATCCTTTGAAGATTAGATCCTTTGCTATAATACTTCCATTCGGGGGCGCAATTAGAAGAAAAGAGGATGTGTTCATCTTGGAATCCTGAATAATTGCAGAAACTGCTTAGCTTTGACCTCGATAGCTTTTGACAGATTTCCTCGTTTCTACCTATGGTGGTTGGAGTAGTTTCCATAATTATCATGATTTATCTGACAACTTTTCTCTCTACCCTTCTTTGAATCTTTGATATAAATAAAATTATATCTATCATTGTGTAATCATAAATCCGAATTTGTTGATGGAAGAGATGATGCTGGAAATGAAACAAGATAGTTTTGTTATGATGCAGATCTGCTAATATCACGTGACTCTACTTTCAGTATCAATTATCTGAGGCAGGCGATATTAGTGTCCATGCTGAGTAATCAATATTAACATCAGACTGAAATAGGACTAGCGAGAATTCTTGGTGATTACAGAACAGCAGATCCGGATTACTGAATACTTTGCAACAGATGTACATCTGAAAAAGGCTTAACTCATAATCACAGTGATTACAGGTATCTTGGATATGTATATAATAGCAAGATTGACACTCTCATAGAGCCATAACTCCCGACAACTTCAGTCAATGTTCCAGTTTCTTCATTTCTTTTATATACTCTTAAGTAGCAAACAAGTAAGAATGAAATTACCATTACTCCAAGTACCTTTCTGCATTTCACTCACATTGAACATACTTATCTAAAGCGAATATCACGTTACTTCTCATAATATCCTCATAACAGCAAGTTTCGTTTCGTTTTGTATTTTCATCATTGGAATAATAAGGTAATAATGTTTGGTTGGTTATATAGTACACCATCATAGGCTTTATTCCAAGGTATTTTTTCTATGGCATATTTTAAGGATGTACGAAACAGTTGTAGTTGAGTATCAAATGCCGTACCAATACTTGGAACAACGTTTGAAATTTGGTATGAATTACGCTTCGATGATGGTTTGGCTCACAATTACTCTTGTCTATTACATTCTCAGATGAGCTGTTGACTATTAAGTACTTAGGATGGGAGTCGAAATATATTGATGTACATATCTGTAGCCTTCGAATGTACTATTCTTTTTGGGTCGCCGACAATACATTTATAAATCTTCTATGCTTTTCTATTTTGATTATTCAAGAATTTAATTTTTATTTTATGTTATAGAACTAACGAGGACCTGCTTCCCTACATCAGAATTCTTGCTTGAATAAGAACATATCCATAATTGATAATATTTGGCTTAGCAGATACCATCTTATATTTTCATATGCTGTACAGATGATCGAGTTTCTTGGGATTCCTTATTGGAAGTAGAGAGCTCATCCAGGACATGAACTCTTGTCATTGGCATCTAAATTACGTGCCTTCTCGTCGAGAGCTTGCCAACCTCTCGCTGAACATCCTTCCATGTTGCCCCGAGAAATTTCTGTTGAATCTACATGATTGGAAATTATACAATCGGTTTACAATTGTCTTAAAAATCAGGGGAGTTGACCTAAGGAAAGTTGTAACTGAGAAAGTTGAGCGAACTGATCTTGTAGTGAGGAAATTTACATGGAATAAATGATTTTTTTTTTTTCATTTTTCCCTCTTCATAGTTGCCGAAAAACTTCATGTTTATTATATAGTGTTCCCTCTATATTTTTAAGTAAATTAAGGTCATTTTATATCAATCCTCTTTCTACTAATTTCTTCAAAAATCGCCTTTCAGTTTTCGAGCTGGGTTTTTAGGATAGGCAACTCACTAGCATAAAGTACATAACCATCCTACGGCATAATCTAAGAAACCGTAAATGTAGACTTTTTATAACGACATTGACCTGGATCAAGGAAAACCCACCATCTACGTACTTGTGTAAATAAATTAAATCCCTAAAACACACAACATTCATTCACATAAACTACTCGAAATCTGAAGAACTAATTGCATCTATAGCTTCTTAAAATTACCAACTTTGACTGCTTGAATATATATGTCAATTGTACCTTCCTCAGTAATCTCTTGTATAGGTTTTGGAGTCAAAGTGAAGTATATCAAGGATGGTTGAATTAATTACATAGATGGATCGATTGTTTAATTTTTTTTTTTAAAAAATCATTTTAATGTGTATGCAGCCACAAGGCTGTGACAAATTAGCAGTGTTTATATACATGGAATGATTCAACTTGACATTAGGTACACTTATGCATCAGTTTCCATTTGTAGATGCCACTATGAAGTATGTTCGCGTTTTCTTAACCAACAGTCTCCCCTCATCCGTGAACACCCATCCAAGGAAATTACAAACCCTGAATTAACCAGAAATACCTCCATCATTCTGTACACATCCACTGCGAGATTGTGGAAAGGTCTGTTGGATTCGAACCAACCATCTCCTGTCTCAAGTGGAGTAGGTGCCCAGGCTACCCAGACTCTACTTGGGAGAACGGCCCGGACGGTATACCACAATACCACCCGACCCGATTGTTTGATATGCATACGCGATAATTAGTGGTTGCCTTGCTTTAGTGGTTGAGTGGTGAAATACTTTAATATTATGATGGTTTATGCCCGTTATCATGTGGCTGTGCTTGTGACTGAGTCCGGCCTTATAGTTTATATAAAATGGCTGGACCCCCAACAGTTTTTTCCGTCGATCCAATACCTCCCAACGATCATTAAGACATGAAATTTTCATTAGAAAGAAGTTTATCTCCATAGAAATAACAAACAATATTTGTGACATTGTTTACGTGCTTTGACCGGCTTCTCTTCTGCCCTTTCATAAGAGGCTCTTGTACTGAAATCTGCAAAACTCAAATACGCTGATTTCTCGGAGTTCCAGATCCATACAATGATTTTGAAGTCACCGAATGTTTAAGTCACAAAGCCGAGGGATTCTTTTAATGCTAAATTTCCGAGCTATTTGGATTATGAACTGCTGCTGGTACTCCGAGCTTCCAATATTCCAAATTCTGAGCATTCAAGTATCGAATGAGCAGATGAAATATTTGTCATGGTTTCAGGGACGATGGCTTAAGCAACTAAGTAGCTAAAAGTAGGCTTTATTTTATAATTAATCAAGAAACTAATACTGCTGCTGAATTTTTACAGATATTTCCTTAATTTTCATATTCTAAGAAGCTAGAAACTTCTACAAGATCATTTGGCACCTGATACTTGTGATTGTTAAATACCGAGCTGTAAGCCGAATTATTTGCCGAGTTGTATGCCGATCTGTATGCCGATTTGTATGCCGCATAAAGAAACTTATGCATAAAGTTATGTGTGTCTATACTGAGCAGTATAGATTACATGAAATAGAGTGTTACTAGGCATAACAATCTTTTCTTGTATAACATCGACAAACTGAGCCTGTAAGCCTAAAAAAGTAAAAACCGGGCCATATGCTAGTTGTGTGTGCTGAAAATTGAATCAAACCTAATGACAACTGGTCGTCAAGTTAATACAAGGGTATGCTAGTCCGTATTTATGCACAAGTTTTTTGGAAATTGGGTAGTTTGTGTCTGAGTCACAATCTACTTCAACTAGTGTTTGGGTTCCCGACAAGGATCGTTTAGTTCCTTAAAATTTTGGGATGTATAGTTGTGAAACTTGGGGTTCGGATTGTAGGCCGTTGGTACGCGACACCATGACTCGAACGAAACTGCTGTTGTCCATCATTAAATGTACCAACCTAAATGATAGATATTCTTCACTATATAGCAGAGAAGTATTCCAGCTAAGATAGATTGTGCTCTTTTAATTATAAAATACATAAAGCAGCAATCAAATTCAATTTGCTAATAATTTCCATCAAAGTTACTAAACTTCCTTTTGTCTGTTTTTAACTAGTATAAAGGATCTTGTTCGATGTATAGTTGGAGATGTAGAAAGAACAATCCCAGAACACTACCTTGATTGGTTGTGCTCTCTTTCGTTCCGAAATTGGCACGTGATTAACTATCAGCTAAACCTGAACCAAAAAATTCACATGTTTATTTTGACAGTAGTAGTGTTAATAGTGGTGTGATAGTATGCCGTCCCGGTCTTTCATCCTAGCAGAGTTGAGGAAGCCAACACCACCAGTCAATGAAGCTAGGTGATTCAAACTATGAAAAACCCTATCTTAAGGGTGGAAAGTTTCAAATTGATAATAGCATATCAGGATAACTCGTTTTTTGAGGTATTTTCTTGGGTGGATTTCACAGATAAGGTTCGAAACAGATGTAGAAATAGCCATGGTACCTGTGTGCTTTCTTGCTTACGGTAGACTCGGGACTCGAGGCACGCCTGTTCTAGTAATCACAGAATGCTTATTGAGTTGTTTGAGTCTTGTGTAAGTTGTCTCCTGTTCCCCTTTCTGTTGGGAA
>JAHYSP010008248.1:4315-19703 GCA_019455505.1 Pleochaeta shiraiana | reverse complement strand
AAAATTCTTATGTCCAATGGGGGGGGGGGGTGGGGGGCTTAGCAGATATATACCTTAATGGTTTAGCTTTGGGTATTTTTTCCTCGGTAGTCTCTTGTTTTTCACTTGTCATGATATTAATTCTTAGTATCATGTCATTCCAGGAGTTTGAATTATTATTCTCATAAGTAGGTTTATGTTATTTAGTGGCGAGTCTGTTTAAAAAAGAATTCCAATCTACTCCCATGCATTGGGGTTGTGGATCTCATTTTTTTTCTCAAGGGTAGCTTAATTGAGAGTACTGTACGCAAGGGGATATGATCGGGGGATGCTTTCAATGTATCGGCTGTTAGACATTTCGTGACTTTGTCTTTGAGTTTCTCCGACACAAAGGCCAAACCTAGCGTACTATGGCTGTCTCTACTCTTCCACGTAATTGGGTTCTCAGAGAGGATCAGCTCCATATTTTGTTCATTTACTATGTTTCTCAGTTATTCAGCCAGTTTGTAATGACTTATACTTAAGTCTCCCTATCTTAGATGAAGATTGAAGTCTTCAAATAGGATATGCTTGCCTTAAGTTGCAAATATTTGTGGAATCCAACGAAAAGTTCCTAGGTCCTTACGGTTGTGAAGGTTTTTTTTCGATGATAAAAGAATTTTCTTGGTAATTATTCTGTGAAAGTTCATTAGATAACGTATTATAAAATCATGACATCTCGTCTAAATGATTATAAGTAATGAAATATCCGCTCACATGCGAGACTAAACGAGTAAATGATTAGTAGTTCTGTGGTTTTTTAGAATCACGTTTGTATCATCACTCCAAAATAGACTTAGTATGTTTGTTAGTGATTAAGATGTTAGGGCATGTCAAATCTTAGAGGCTCAATACAATATGAGTTTTTTTTAAAAAAAAAACATGTTGGGGGCTCAAATCTCGTATACATAAAAAACTCTCCTAGTAACATTAGCAATAATATTATCAGTATAAACTTCACTAACATTCTCGTAACTTCTTCCTCATTATTCCCGTGACTATCGTGCTTCATCTAAGAGCTTTTTACTTTTCCATATATATTTATCCCTCTTTATATTTCCACCAAACTTCACCTTACCATCAACGGCTCATAACCTTACAACATAGCTCAACTGGGTTCGTTTGTCTCTAATTGATCGATCGGAATGATTTTTAAAATGAAGCGAATTTGTTTCATACATCTCTAAGAAAAATTTTATTAGCAAGTGGAGTCGTTAAAATACCTGTGAATTGACTCACCTTGATATGACTAGGTATGTATGAGTGTTATAAATAAGATTCATTTTTCTGATGATGATGATGATAATGAGAAGCTAAGAGGATAAGAAATAATCCTGTGGTAAAAGTAAATTAAGTAATAATAATAAAAATAAGAGGGCGTCAAGTCCAACTCTACACCTCCTCATGGTGTCGCCTGGGAACAGCTTCTCCTGTTAGAAGGAAGCCAAGTAGAGTGGCATCTTCCCTTCGATGAGGATACCCATTAAATTTCACGGTCTCAATTGTCTTCATCTCTCTGCACCAACCCCCATCATCTCTATCATGAGGCCACCCGCAATTGAATCAGATGAGTAGTGCCGAAGGCCTACTTATCACAAAATCGAAATCACTAGTCAGGAGGACTTTTTGTCACTGAGTCTACGAAAAGTCCCAGGTTCCCAGACGGCACAAAGAAGTTAGACTAGGCTTGTTTACAGCATACACGACCTCTCAAGAATTTTCTGACATTTTAACACGAGCTTTTATTTGTCCTGAGGCATAATAGAGGGAAGGAGTTAAAGGGAGTTAGTGACACCCGGAGGTATTCACAAGTCTGCAGCACCCATCTGGCCGGCCTCTCCGAGCGCTTCAGAAGGGTAGCTATGTATTCGGATTTAGTCCTGATGTCGGTATTAGGGGAGCCCCGTACCCAGCGGTTTTTTGCAAACTTTTCCCGGCTGCCAAACACCCGCAAATGGCCCTGGTTTCGTTGGTTGAAGAGGAGAGATAATGTAGGGTCAACGGCTACTCTAAGTGTATGATCGAATGAGGCCTTGTGAGGAGAAATACTGTTGAATGGGGGCTTTAAATGAGGCATAGGAGAGGGTATACTAGCTGAGGCATAGGTATTTTCGGCCTGTAGGCAGAAAGGACCTACATGTTCTATATAGTCTTAGACTGAGTATGAACAATAAACAGTATAGAAATTAAAAATAAGAAAATCGCATCAATCTACAGGGCCCCAAGGGTTCTGAATATATCCATGAAATTATAGTGTCTTTTGGTGATGATCTTTGTACAAACATAGAAGCTCTTGGCGCTGATCGTTTCAAGTAAAGTCCAATTCGGCTTAGTTTAAGTCCCTAATAAAATAATAATATTGACTGGCCGTATGCACATACTAGTTCGCCACGAAATTAATATACATGCATTTTTCTAAAGATTTCTGATTTTGGAAATCATTTTGATCGGAATTTTTTTATTAGAGGAGATTTCCCAAAGTATCCATAACTAAAATAAATACACTAAATATTACTAGCTAATGATCAGTCGATCCACCTCCAACTCGTATGACAGCTATACATCTTTCGTGCATGCCACAGAATTTGAAGAAGAATTTCGGGTTTAATACACTCTCGCCATGCCTCAAGCACGATTTGTTTGACCTGAGCCCTTCCACGCCGTTTACCCTGATCAAATTAACCATAGCGATCCTGTACGTAAGTTTTCATCAAGCCACATACGTTTTCTATGGGGTTTAAATCAGGAGAGTAAGATGGCTAAGGCGTGAGTTCAATACCAATATCTCTAAGATAGATTTTCACAACTGCCGCAGTATGGACAGGTGCGTTGTCATGCATGAAAGTGTAATGAGTACCTGTGTTCTCCACATTAAATTGCACAAATGTTGCAACTTCTGGTAGAACACATTGACGGTATCTTTCCCCGGTCATCGTTCCCCAATTCCTTTCCCAAAAGATACAAGGACCTGCCGTTTGCCCGGCGAAACCCCAGAACATCCAGGTGTTGTTTTTCTTGTATCTATAGACAGTGCACGTGCAATCATACTCCTCATGTGTCTTGACAGAAGGTTAGCGCTTGAGTCATTATCGTAAGTGAATTACTTCAAAACTGACCTTTCATATGACAAAAACTTTATTTACTCTACCATCATTTATGTAACTCTCATCACTTCAAATAATTTTACACTACTCATCTAGATTTAAGCGCAAGTGTCTCTGTGCCCATTCTAGTCGTTGCTTCTTATGATCCTCGGAAAGTGGAGGCTTGTTCCTGGCAACAAAACAGCCGTAGCCTCTTCGCCTGAGTGCATTACTTATGACTTGTTCCCCGACTTTCCACTGAGGAAAATTTATTGCAAGTTAAGGGTAACACATCTTTCGAGTTTCCTGGGAATGGCAACAAAATTTCTCAAGTTCATCAACCTGTTCAGTGGAAAGCTTCGGACGCACAGACCTGTTTTCTTCGTTTGGGATGCCCGATCGAATCGTGTTTTATCTTGGTTGATAGAGACTCCAGACATATTAGAAATTTCTATGTTACTTTTTGAAGCTTCAAAGAGAGTAATAAACTAATTTTGATAAGTTTGTATCGAAAAAAAGTACCTCTAAGCTAAAGCTTTGATTCTACCTGAATTTTTTTACCTTTAGACAGTCGGGCTGAATAGTTATACTTTAGGTGAGAAACCTTGGAAAAACTGATCTTGTAAAATAGATGCGCTGGAGTTAATTTTTCGGCCACAATAAAACAAAAATAAATATTTAAAAAAGTATTGAAACGACTTTATCAAACGTCGTATATTAGTATGAGGTGAATGACTATTATGAATTAAATATCAAAACCTAGGACGGTGGTATTCGTGACAATAGAAGTTGTAAGTAGTGGATGCTACGTCACAGAGGGTAAAAGGATAGCGCAAATATGAAGACCATTATTCATTAAGCGAGACTTTCATGTAACATGTTGGTAATGTAAAGACGCTAACTGGGGTATACGCTAAAATATGCATAATTCTATGGATATATTGTGGACCCCTGAGTCCCTGTAGAATATTAACGAAAAGCATGACGCCTCAGGCCAATTTTTTCCAAGTTCATTCAGTTTGGAATGCTAGTTGGGATTACTAGAAGCTAGTAGGGACTAGTAGGCCTTGTACCCCTGTAGTGAGATTTGGCCCCACTAGACACTATTAATCAAGGCTTAGGAGTACACTTATTTAGGGATGATCAAAATCATTTGTATTCTTAGCTATAGAGCTTCGAACTAGTGACATTTGTATGGTTTAAAGATGTGAAAGTACATCAAATTAGACAGTTATTTTTTTTTATTGATTCCATTCGCAGACAACAATTTAGATCAGGCAGCTATTTCCTTCACTCTTTCGAATCCTATTCAAGGAAAACTTTCATAAATCTCAAGCTTTTAGAGAATTTCCACGATAATCGTTGAATTTTCCACTTTCATGGCTTACTTAAATTAATGTTAGACGTCTCCTGTCTCGAATGGTGTGGGTGCACTGACTACTGACACAATAGAAGAACTGTCAAGATATCAATCCACCTAATTACGCTATTCGAGTCGACGAGTATTAATATTGGGAATCACATCTCATCGTACGTTTCTACTCCGCTGCAGGCATCAATTTTACACCCTTTCTTATGTTAATTAACTTAAGACAGGGTATAAAGTTAATGCTTGCACCGGAGTATACTATTAAAATTACGCGAAAAATTACTTGATTGGTTTTCTGTAAGCCTTTGATGTATCAATTGTAAACCCCCTTTTACCCCTATAGTTTAGTTTTATAGGCCAAATTTCTCGAGGCTTCCTCAGAGCTAACTACAAGAAATCTGATAGTGCAGAAAGGTATTAGTTCAAATTGGGAAATGACTTGTAATAATCTGAGCTAGACACTAACTTATTACATCTTATTAGGGCGATTTGACCTCTAAATATAGTAATGCTGAGTTTTATCAACTTTAGGGCTAATTAGCGTCCCTTCCTGCCTTACTTTAAAAATAAACAGAAAAATATCTGACTAACTATCACACCGTTGAAATTAAATACAATGATCAATGAAGATGAATATAAGAATAAGCTTCACAGATGTAACAAAGAAAATTATTTTCAACCAAAAAACGAAAATTTATCCTCGGTTGACAAATAGTCAGATTAATATGTCAGGCCCCTCCTTTCACTTTTCGGTACCAGATTTTTGATGGGGGCCATCAATGTAAGCGTCATTGGTTCTTATCTATTCATTTTGGCCTAGCCATAAGGTCCTCAGTTTTTTACATATTTAGTATAGCAATATCATTTGACTAGTACTAAATTATAACATTACTTTGTTACAAAATCATTATCTTTCTTTTAAATTATTAAGTAAATACGAAAAAAAGGAATTAAAATGACTTCAAAAGTTAATCAAGACAACAAATCTGTAGCACCCACAATCGAAATTACCAATCTATCGTACACTTTCCCTAATCATTCTTTGGGTCTTCAGAATATCTCACTGTCTCTTCCATCAAGATCACGTACCCTTTTGGTGGGAGCAAATGGTGCCGGGAAAACAACAGTTCTCCGGTTACTTTCGGGTAAACGTTTAGCCCCGTCCAAGACAATCCAGGTCGGGGGTCTCGATCCGTTCAAAGATGGATTGGAAGGTGTCACATACTTAGGGCTGGAGTGGGTCTTAAATCCCATTGTTCGAACGGATATCGGTGTTCAGGAATTATTAAAATCTGTCGGAGGTGATCATTATCCCGAGAGAAAAGATGAATTAATACATGTGCTGGATATCGATCTGGATTGGCGCATGCATGCTGTCTCAGATGGGGAAAGGAGGAGGGTACAGTTAGCTATGGGATTAATCCGTCCATGGAGAATCTTACTTCTAGATGAGATCACAGTAGATCTCGATCTCCTGAGTCGAAGCAACTTTCTCGGATTTTTGAAAAAAGAAACCGAGACGCGAGAGTGTACCATTGTCTATGCTACGCATATACTTGATAACTTGGCCAATTGGCCCACACATCTGGTACATTTGAGTATGGGTAAAGCCAAAGAATGGGGTGCAATGGATTCATTTGATATTAAAGGCGTTAACGATACAGGAAACAGTCGACTCGGAGAATTGGTCCTTAAATGGTTGAAAGAAGATTTGGATGAGAGAGGACCGAGAAATCATGGGCTTGGGAGTGAAGGGGCGGCATATCAAAATCCTGGAATTGGTGGTTATGGTGCTGAAAAGTATTTTGAGAATTAACCTCAAGATGATTTATCATAATAGTTCAAAAAGATAATATTCATGACTCAATCATGAAATGGAAGGTGTGTAAGATTTCAGGGGAAATTAGTGAGGACAAAATACAATCTAGCCCGAGGGGAATATCGCACTTCAATTCACATGCGTGCATCTAAAAACGCAACTGAGAAAAAAAAAGAGTAAAAAAAAATGGGAGAAAGAGAAAAAAAACTCGTGGAAATAATTATTCTCGTCTTTCTAGAGTGTAAATCCTAATGGAGCTATCCTCACTTGCAATTGCTAGCTGCATTCTTGTATCATGATCATAACCTTCATTGGTTGGCTTCCATTCCAGTTGGTTAATACTTTTTGAAGGATATGGGTAGGAACTAGGACTGAGTTAGAAAAAAAATTCAACAAGGGAAAGTTTTAGTTCAGGGCGAAAGGATAAGAAAAAAATTAACTTTTTTTTTAAAAAAAAAACCTAACCTACCATGTAAAGTTTACCATTAAATTATTCACGGAAAAATTCTCAATATCTATGCAACATATCTCGAAATTTCCTATGTTATTTCCAATAGCGAGCCATATAGAACCATCTTTATCAAGTTTAGGTGAGAAACTAACAGCCGTAATTGGATAAATGCCAGGTATTGTTAATTTGCAATTAAATGATTTCGCTGAATTCTCATCCTCCCGAACCCATATCTTGGCAACTTTATCTCTACCAGCCGTAGCAAAAGCTCGAATAGGTCCAGCAGCCCAATCCACATCAAGAATCATTCTCAGATGAGCTTGCTGGAAAGATTCTTCAATTTTATAAATAATTCGATTTCCCATCTCACATCTTCGAAAAATAAACCATTGTCGATCTCGACCAACACTTAAAAGTAAAAGATCATCTGCGGAGAATTTAAGACAAGTGACTGTTAAGGAATGTGCAGTAAGCGGGGGTTTAATCTCATGCCAGGTATTAGTTTCATAAAGTCGAATAACTGCGTGATCGATAGAGCTAGCTTTACATGCAGTAGCTATAATAGAAGCATCATGACTAACTGAAAGGGTAGATATTTCATAACCGTGCCCATAAAGTTTTTCCATTTCGGGCCAGAGGGTATACTTTGAGAGTTGATTTTCTAGAGGTGGATGATCTAAGTCAAGCTTGGATTCTTCATCTTCCAAGTACTCTTTTGACTCAGTTTTAATACGGGTGCCAGAGTTATCATCATTGTAAATTTCTTCTCTACCAGCGGCATCATCAACTCTCTTGTTTGAAAGTCCAAGAAGTGGAATATTTGCCGCATCGGGTGCCTCAACTTCCTCTGTGATACTCAATCTACTCAATCTTCTCAGAAGATTTCCAACAGCCTTGGGTTGTTTAAAGACCCGAAGCAATTTTTCTTCTGCCCCTGAAACAAACTGATTGTATCCCAAACAATCAATACATAATAAATCATATCCATGAATTTGTGGTCGAGCCATCTCATGCCAGTATGCCCGATTCCCTTCTTCTCTAATCCACTTGGCATGAAGTCTCGTTGTTTGATCAGAGCTTGTTGATAGGAGATACTCACCCTTTTTTGACCATGAAATACCATTCACTGTGCGAGTATGTCCACTGATTCCTATACCCTGGGCCCATCTATTTTTCTCGGAGTCAAGCTTCCAAAGTCTCCAACTACCATTACGTCCGAGACAGACAACCGATTTGCCTGAATAAGACCAGAGTCCCGTCCAAAAACCCCCAGTGCTTCCAGTTGCTGTGGTAGAACCCTTTTCCGCACTTATTTCTCCCATTCGGGAGACAATCGTAAATACACCAGTTGATGAGTCAGGTTCCCATATAGCTAAAGAATTGTCGGCAGATGCAGAGAGTAGCTGAAGTTTTTGTCCGGAGGGATTCCATTTGGCACTGTAAATCCAATCCTCATGGCCTGACAAGAGTGCTTCAAATGTTACGGTGAATTCTTGAGATTTTATTCGAAATCGTTGAGCTTTGGTAGAAAGAGGAGCCGGTGTAAAATTAGAAGTCACTTCCCTTCCAAGGTCACTTGTCTCCCGGTGAATGCGCCACAGCCGGATATATTTATCCTGACTCGCCGAGGATAAAATAACATCCATTTTGGAACCATTGATTTTTTCTTGAGTAATATCAAGAGACCGAATCCAGCCTTCATGATTTGTGAGAGTTACTTGAAGATTGTAA
This sequence comes from Pleochaeta shiraiana, assembly GCA_019455505.1. Classification (NCBI taxonomy): domain Eukaryota; kingdom Fungi; phylum Ascomycota; class Leotiomycetes; order Helotiales; family Erysiphaceae; genus Pleochaeta; species Pleochaeta shiraiana. Next base: position 11,232 of record JAHYSP010008248.1, on the reverse strand, counting down.
TCAGAAGATTGTTCTGGGTCTAAGATGTACAGCTGAATTTTATTTTTTGTACCTGCAACCGCAAGGAGACTAGAGTCATGTGATGATTCTGGGATTGGATATAGTGCAAGAGCCAAAGGGAAGAACCGGGGGGTAATATTTATGATTTGCTTAGGAGTTGCTATCGTAGTTTCCTGATTTAATGACCAGATAATTACTGTTGCATCCGCAGCTCCGGAAGCAAATGTACTTGTGGAATAGCAAGAAGTAGCAATACAATTAACGGAGCTTGAATGACTTGAAAGAGTCTGAACAAGAGAAAATTTATGAGTTACTTGATCCCTCTTCCAGACGATTATGGTATTGTCGACTGAGCCACTGAGTATTATACTACCAGAAGGGGATGTGGGAAAAAATTTTACAGCATTCACAACATCTGTGTGGCCACTCAGTAGATCGATAACTCCACGTGACTTTTCACACTATACCCAATTGATTGACTCGTCAGTAAAATGCCCGAAGTTCTTTTGTCATCGTGAGGGCAGAGAAAAAAAAAGTATCAGTATCTTACATCAGGCTCCCATAACGCCACATTTCGGTCGGCACCATATGCAAGAAGTCCGGAAGTGTCCCAATCAGCAGCGGAAGGATGTCTATTCGCACCGATTGCCAAGTATTCAACAGACGCCTCAATCATTTTGCACACATTAAAATTCTACCAAATTATGTAGGAAGGAAGAAATTTACGAAGATGATCAGATGATTTTATATCAAGGCATGATATTCGCAGAGTACTGATGGTATTTTCTGAATATACGTTTAGTTGTGAATTTCTCTGTAAGTTGCAATCAAATAGTTATTTCCAATATATTTTTGTCGACATCGAACACATTTCGAGTGTACTTCGGTTAATCAGCTGGTGCGTGGCTGGTGGTGCGCTTGGTTTTACTGTAATTACCTGGTCATCCTTGTTGTGATGCTGATCTGCCTAGGTCACGTGATACCAAGTTTTGGTGTCAAACAGCCGAGGCAGGCGTTAGTGGTGTTCATTCTGAGTAATCAATATTTATTGCAGACCGAAATAGGTCTATCGAGAAATATTGGTGATTTCAGATCAGGAGAATCCGCCGGATCACTTCACAACAGGCATCCGCCTCAATTAGGTTTAACTCTTAACCATAGTGATCAGGGATATTTTGGTCATGCATACAGCAACAAGATAGATGTCCTCATAGGTTACATTTTTTGGTCAGAGGTTTACTTAAGTTATGTAAGCAGAATTATGCATGTATAGATATATGCAGTTAATAGGCGACATCAGGATCGTAACACGATCCTGATCCGTTAATATCACGTGACTCTACTTTCAGTATCAATTAGCCGAGGCAGGCGATGTTAGTGTCCATGCTGAGTAATCAATATTAACATCAGACTGAAATAGGACTAGCGAGAATTCTTGGTGATTACAGAACAGGAGATCCTGATGACTGATTACAGTGCAACAAATTTACATCTGAAATATGCTGAACTCATATCCACAGTGATTACAGGTATTTTGGATATATATATATATATATATATTAGTAAGATAGACACACTCTTAAATGTATCTTTTTCTGTTTTACTTTACCAAATATACCATTTTCTTCATTTCTTATGTATACTCTTAAGTAGCAAACAAATAGGAATAAAATTACCATCACTCCAAGTACCACTCAGCGTTTCACTCATATTGAACATATTTATCCAAAGCGAATATCACATTANAGACACTGAATATACTCTCTTAACAGATATCACGATTACCTGATAATCACATTTTACTATCTGCACGCTTTTATGGTAGCATTATTTTTGGTGCTACAACGAGAATTTGTTGATTTGAACTTGCTGGTCTGTTTGTTATCGAAAATAAATCTGTTGTATCGATCCAAAGTGTAGTATAGTTGGACATAAGTTAAATATGTCGGGATTGTCGAAGGCGGATCAAGATACCATTGCTCAAGGTGACGCAATTAAATTTAAATCGAGAGAAACAAAGGAGAGGCAACTCGGTGCTGGATCATCTGGAATGAGTGAGTCATCTGAACCTACTCTGTTCGGAAAATCACCTCAGCTCTGTGCAAGATCTAGTACAGCGAAGCATGTGAAGAGAAACTTAAAGCCAATGAAGAAGTCCTCACCAAAATGGAAGGCACCATTACGGCCTGTAGAAGACGATTTACATGACGAACAAGAGCTGGAATGGGAGGAATTATCTGGACCAATTTTTGACCACTCCACGATGAGCCTAGCAAGGTCTGAACCCCGCACCATGCTTGACTGGACATCATTTGACTGGAAGCCGGATCTAAGAAATTTTATGAGAGGGATCAGCAATTACTCTATATATCGCGAGACTATCCAACTGCAACTGGAGTGTATAGGGTATCACTTACAACTCAAGTTGACACAACTTGATGAATTAAAGCTTGCTGCTGTCATTCAACGAACAGTCACGCCTGAACTTGCTGAAATGATCGCAGGTATGAAAAGTGGATCTTCTATGATCCGACTTTTCGAAAATAGATTTCGAAGAGCTGGCTCAATCCAAGTTGAAGCTCTGTGGACGAAACTTTCTAAACTTAAGTACACAGGAGGCTGCCCGGTCAACTTTGTGACCAAATTCAAAACCCAGGCAAGGAATTATCAAACTGCGGGAGGCGAATCATCAAGTTCTCATCTGGTGATATTATTTAAACAAGCCGTCAAGGATAGAGCAGGTAAATGGCATCATATGGTATCAAGTCTAGCTCAATTTCAAGAGTGGAACCTTGAACTTCTGCAAGACTTTGTCTCATCGCACTATGATAAGATAGGGAAAGATGATACGTCTAAAAGTACTAATCATGTTGAAATTAAGGGTACACTGGTTAACACTCAGAGTGAGAATAAATCAGATTTTAAAAAGAACTCATCTCCAAAATCAAAAAGGGAAAAGAGTCGAGTAAAAAAGATTCGTTGTTGGAACTGCAAGCAGCAGGGTCATTTTCGAAGTGAATGCCCCAAAATTAAACAGAAAAATGAAAATGGGACGACCTTTGTTGCAAGTAATAATTTATCTGCAGATATTGGTCCTCCTCTAGCCCTAGCAGACGAATATTGCCAAAGTCCCGAAGAAAAATTAGTTGGACGAAGTTATGCGACCCAAGTTAAGCCCGACACCTTAGATAATATTGTAAAGTTCTACGAAACAGAGATGGAAAAACGCTGCAATAAGTCTATAAAGGAAAACTGTGACCAAACTATTTCCAAGTTGGTGACGTCACAAATTCAAGTCGCCCAACAAATATTGAGCACTGCTGGCGCTGGTGGAGCTTCTGATAGATGGTTGTTTGACACAGGCGCAGATGTAGATGCGACTAATAATCGAGATAACTTTACATCTGGAACAATCGTCGACTTTATACATGGACAGTTCTCGATTCAAACTGGAAACGGGACTGTGAACGCCGAGAGCATTGGTGAGGCATGACTACCACTAACTGGTCCTAACGGTACCAAGTCTATAATGAGGTTAAAATACGTTGCCTATCTAAAACCTTTTCCCTTAAACATTGTCAGTGGTGAACGTTTTTACAGAAGAGGTGGCCGATTAGACCAAGAACAATTAATCAGTCCAAATGATTAACTTTTATCATATGTAAATGCGGAACGATGAGGCTTCTTTCTCTGGATTTACAACCAACCTGAACCTGTTAAATCAGTTGAAACAACGAAAAATGTTAGTGTCGCTTCAGAGGAATCACGACAAACATGGGAAATTTACTCAGATGAAGAAAAATCGTTTATTCGTGAATATCAAGCTTGCATGGTAAATGGCTGTTTTGTCATGTCTGACGATGTGATGCGCAGATTAGTGCTGTGGCATAGACGCCAGTGCCATCCAAGTGCTGAAAGATTGAAGTGGACCATCAAAAACACTACTGGAATAGATCTCGATATATCAGACGTAGAAAGCCTGCCATGCAAAGCATGCGATATGGGTAAATATCTCAAATACACAACTAAAGAACGGCTTCCTAGAATGAAAAATGTCGGCGAAGGTTGGCATTGTGATATAGGAACATTAAATCCCACCTTGATTGAAGGGCACAAATATTTTTGTTTGACAACAGAAGACGTCTCTCGATTTCGCATCTTTCGCGCCCTGTAAAATAAAAGCGAGGCTGCCGATGAATTAAGGCGCATCCTCTCTCAGGCCAACTTAGATCTAAAGCGACTCCATAATTTGAAAGTAAAGCAGATTACAATCGATGGCGGAAGAGATTAGGGAGTAACTACATTTCAGGAATTTGCATCAGAGCAGCATATATATGTGGTTATATTAGCTCCTGATAATCAGTATCAAAACGGAGTCTCAGAACGTGGGATTAGGTTTGTCCAGGACGCAGCGCGTTGCTACACCATACAGATGAAGGTACCACCTGTATTTTGGAACTATATGTTAGAGATGACATGTTACACCATGAATTGTACATCCCAAAGTTCTGTTAGTGACAATAAAACACCTTGAGAAATTTATTGGAGTCAGTTTGAACCTGAAAAATCCCACACCAAAATTGATCACTTGTTAATTCCAGGCACATTGTGTATTACTCACGTTGATGCTAGCCATGGAATTGCTGGTGAAAAACTAGATGCAAATGGGACTAGAAGCATATTTTTTGGTTATCGTGCAAGAAAAAAACAAGCTTGTTTGGCTCCTAGACGTAGGAAGGTTTTTGATCTTACCACACGTTATTGCGTATGAAAACACAGGCTCGGAGCTTGGTTGGGGAGCTGATCCAAGAGAAATCTTTCGATCTCTCCCAAAACATGTGCAGGAAAGAGTAAAAGGCCTAAAAATTGATTACACTCGAAATCAAGATTGTAACGTCCCTGATGACTACCAACCACCAGCTTTAACGTCAAGAGGACGAGGTCGACCCAAACGCACAATTCAGCGTCCATATGAAGATCAAGAAGTACTAATCCTGGAAGCACCTCACTCAGTAGACAAAGATATCATTCAGTCATTGAGGGGGGTTGGTCAAGATTTAGTAACTGATGATAAGAAATATGTTGAAGAAATTCGTGATGCCGTGACGGGAAGAATATTTGGTAACCTAATCCTCAGCCCTGATACAAATTTTGATGTATCATGTTTCAATACTATCCGAAAAGCGATCGATATCGACCAATTTGGACATCTAAGTGATGGAGATGAATTATTTAGAATGCTTGTCAGTCACTCTGATATATTGTCGCATATCTTATCTAGCTCAGTAGATGAACCAAAATTTAGTGATGCAATGAAGGGTTCCGAGAGGAAGGAATGGATTGAGGCCATAAACATCAAAATTAACGGATGCTAGTCCCGGCGCACTTTTGAATTTGTACCAAAATCACCTGTGAAAGAAAGAGGGCGTTAAGTCACATCTAAGTGGGTTCTGAAGAAAAATTACAAATCAAATATGGAACTAAAAAAATTAAAGGCGAGAATTGTAGCTAGAAGGTTTTTACAGACCCAAGGAATTGATTTTAATGAAACTTCATCAACAACCGCAATATCAGCAAGCTGGCGAATTCTGATGGCGTTGGCTGCCCTAAACGGCTGATATATTTTACAAGCTGATTTTATCTCTGCATACCTTACTGGAAACCTCAAGGAAACCATTTTTATGGAACATTTCACGGGACTAAAAGAATTTTTCATCGAACATCCAAATCTAGCAAGGAAATTTCGTTATACGGAGGACAGTGCGATTAGATTGATGAATCCCTTATACGGATTGAAACAGTCTGGCAATTGTTGGCAAGAAAAAGTGAGATTGATAATGATTAAGAATTGATTTTCACCTTTAATCTCGGATAACGCTATTTACATCAATCAAAAAACTCAGATTGTAGTTGCATCTTATGTTGACGATTTCCTCTTGATAGAAGCGAATAGGAATGACATCCAGGCAATAACAAAATCTTTAAATGATGAGGCTCCTCTTAATGATCTTGGAGAGGCAAGCTGGTTTCTTGGAGTAAGAATTAGATGATCATCCCCAACAGGCTCGGTGACCTTAGACCAACAGCAGTACCTTCGAAAGTTATTAAATGATTTGAAAATCGATATTGACAAGAAGTCTCGGACATCTATGTCACCCAGTTGCAAACCAGATCTGAAGAGAAATCCCGGAAAAGCCACAACTGAACTTTACAATTTCCAACGCCTAATCGGAAAATTTAACTTCGCTTCGTGTATAGTGCGTTGTGACACTTCTCAAGCCACTTCTCAAATGGCTAGATATATGTGTAACCCATCAACTCAGCATTACCGACATGCATTTAGAATTCCACAGTATCTTGCAACTTGTTTGAAAAAAGGGTTAGTATATGAACGGAAGCACTGACACATAGATGAATTTAGAACATACGGGCTTCATTGTGCGGTCAACTCGAGCTTTGCTGATGACTATGACATGGCAAAATCAACTACTGGTTACGTTGTTTTCATGGCAGGCAGCCCTGTCATTTGGAGATGAAAGTTACAATCAACAGTATCTACACTGACTTATGAGGCGGAATATGCAACGATATTTGAAGCCATCAAAGACTGTGCGTGGATCCGATCGTTCCTAACAGAGCTCGGCCATATGCCTGAAGGGCCCTTACCAATTTTGGAAGACAACACCCGAGCGATAAAATGGGCAACTGACGATGCCATGGCTTCTGGTCGTCGTCATGTACGTATTGAGTACCATTAGGTAGTACAGGAAGCTCGAAATCGTAACATCAAAGTACGCCAAATACCCTCAAAAGAGAACCCTGCAGACGGCTTCACCAAGCCACTTGATGCACAGTTATTTGAACGATTCATAAAGCAATTAGGCTTGAAGAACTAATTCCCGCCACATAACTGAGAG
>JAHYSP010008233.1:1323-11839 GCA_019455505.1 Pleochaeta shiraiana | reverse complement strand
ATAGAAGCTCATCCAACCAGGACCCCAACCAGGACCCCCCAGGCCCCCCTTCTATATTTCATTTCTGTTTCATCTGTTATCCATAGGATATCTACCTCTATCTCTTTCCCTATCTTATTCTTACGACGAAATTGTCTCGCCTATAATATCCCTCCCACTTCTGCCATGGTCAAACAAGCTTTACAAATTTATCCATAAACTCTTTTGGGAGTTTTTGTGGGGAGCTGGTTGCGCATACTTTGTACATTCATAACATAACATTCATCAGAAAAGTTGATGCATATTGACCGCATATTAATCTCCTTTAAAACCTCCTATTCTTTCCCATGCAGACGAGCCAGAAAAATAAACCCGTTTTTCGTGTCATTGTGCTAGAATATCATTTTCCCCACTCCTCTCCTTATTTTCCCCCACGCAGACTTAAATTCCCCAAAGTAATCAATTGTTTGTTTTAGAAATAAAATTTACCTCTGGTTAGAATCAAGAAGTAGAAGTAGTAGAAGAAGAGGAGAAGGAGAAGAAAAAGTATGGCACCTACTTACACTCGATTTTCGTCAATTTCAGCTACTTCAACGTCGACAAATCCTAGTTCAAGGTGTGATCCTAATCAAGGGAAGAAATTTGCCTGTGACTTTTCAGGATGTGGAAAGTGCTTCTCCCGATCCGAACATCTTCATCGTCATGCTCTAAACCATAAAGATGGCAACAATACTTGCCTAAGATGTATGGCTCACTTTCGCCGTCGAGATCTCTTGGGTAAGTTGAATATATACCCAGACTCAAAGTCAGAGCTGATCCTGATCAGATCGTCATATGGCTCGCCACAAAGAAAAAGACGACGAAGCCGGAGGTGAAGGATTGGGAATACTTGCCACAAGGAAGAAGCTATGGAGAGACGCTGAGGGTAATATTGTCAATGCTCGCCGGCCATCCTCTACCCACGATAATTTGAAACGAAAACTTGTTCGTAAACCAGAAAAGAAGGATTTGGATCAAAAGAGTAGCTTATCAGAAGATAGAGGACCAACTTTTATCACGACATCAATTGCAGGCAACCAGATGTTAGGATTACCCGATGAAAATAAAACAAATCAATTATCTCAAAGTCCTTGGTTAGAAATGTCAGCTCAAAATTCAGCTCCCATTTCTGAGATAAATGCCGAGAATAGGGTGCCAGATTCGAGAGAAACTTTGCCAGAAAATCTTGTAACTTTGTACGAGAACCCATGGCCCATCATTCAAAACCATCAACCAGAAATTTTCAACCACAATCCAGTGATAGAAAGGCAGCAACCAGAGTTCTCCACCAGTTCTGGATGGGGGTGTAGTCGACCTTTTCAAACTTTTATGGGCTCTATGGGAGAGGCCCATCCAGAAGAAATATTCAAAACAGAGTCTGGCCTATATGGTTGGCAAGCATGGAATAGTCAGTTAATGATGTCGAGATGTCGAGAGGAAAAATTCGAAGCTTTAGAAGACAGAAGGAGGGATTTACCGGCCAATGCGGCTCAGAATGGAATGTGTAGGAGAGGATTTGGTCTGAGCATTTGAGAAACTTTTGTGCTACAAATTTTGATATCAACAATAATCGCAATGATATCTCCTTAAAATAGGAGAAAGAGATTCGACTCGTCAAATTTGGACGCAAAAATTTTCTCATCTCTTGGCAATTGTCGTTGCCATCCAGTCTGGTATATACATGTTATTTTCCACAATTTACTCAAACTGCACTCTTGAGACTGATGTTTAATGAAATATTTATATATATATAACTATAAATAAATATTTTATTTTTTTAAAAAAAATGAAGAGCAAGAGAAGGAGTAAAATAAGGAAATAAAGAGGATCTTTTAGGTAGGGGAATAAAAGAGGGAGAGGAATTGAGAAATAAAACTCTGAAATACTCTTGCCGCTTTAGTGGTAAGAGATTTGGTTAAATTTGAGGTTTAAATTTTAATGAGGTAAAAATTGACGACTTTTTTCATAAGAAAAAAATTGTGATGAAATGAAAAAGACCAAAACCAAAAAAAAAGAAACTGCATAATTTGACTATTTCTATAAGTTAGATTTTACCAAGGAATTTTTTTTATCGAGCAAGTTTGTATTATTCGAATCTTTGATCAATTCCCTCTCCAACCAATTTTTTATACACTGAACCAATGATTCAACTTCGATAAATGTATTCCCGGCATGTAAACATATGCGAACTCGTTGAGTATGTTGGGGCACCGTTGGAGGCATAATCGGACGAACGAGAAATCCGGCTGTTTGACAATAATTAGCGAGACTGCGAGGGTCCCGCGTTAAGATGGAGAATATGGGGGATTTTGGAAGGTCGACAGGGAGGATAAGAATGGGTTTTTCAGAAATGGAAGTCGTGGTCTTTTTCGTCTTAATTATCATAGGTGTGGTGGTATCATCTCCAGTTCGAGTAGTTAACAACGGTAACACTGTTATCATGAGATGATGAAATAAGTGTATCATTAGGTCGTTGAGACGGGAGATGAGTGAACGAGTAACACCTTGTCTCATGAGCTCGTAAACCGAATTAATAGCTACCAGAGATGGGAAAGATAATGCCGTAGTGTAGATGAGCGGTTTAGCGTAATTTATGAGGTATTCCCGAACCAGTTTATCACAAAGGATTACAGCTTGAAGAAAAAAAAGGGGTTAAAAAAGTGAAATAAGATTTTTTTTTTCAAATTATTTTCTGTTTGTTCTTAAAAATTAAAAAAAGTAAAAAAAGAACCTTACCTCCATTACAAGCTAAAGCCTTCCCAAAAGTATGTAATCGAGCAAAAATCTTATCTTCCACGCCTAAATGGCAGGCGAGACCTCTACCACTTTCACCATAAATTCCATTTGAATGAGCTTCATCAACAATCAAATAACCATTACCTTTAGGTAACATTTGATTCACGAGATGTATAATGGAATCAAGTGGAGCTAGGTCACCATCCATACTATAGAGAGCCTCGATAGCGATAAATATATTGGTTGTTCCATTGACGATACCTGAATTATTTTCGAGATGATGAGAAATTTTTCGCTCCAAATCCACAAGTGAATTATGAGAAAATGTTTCCGTGATACTTGCGCGTGAAAGTTTCAATCCTTGACGTACACTAGCGTGAATCAATGAATCGTGTAAGACGATATCTCCACGTTGGGGAATACAGGAAAAGAGTCCCGAGTTGGCATCGAATCCTGATGTGAATAATAACGCCGAAGGTGCATGGTGAAATTTGGCTATTTCAATTTCAAGTGTTTCGGCATAGATTGAATTCCCGTCTAATAGACGAGACCCACCGGACCCGAGTCGGAATTCCGATGGGAGTGTATTGGCTAGTGAACTAAAATACTTTTGACGTGTCAACGGGGACGTACTCAGTGAGAGGAAGTCGTTGGACGAGAAATCAATCAAGCCTGGTGGACTTTGATGAAGGCTACGCAATGTAGAATTATCGCGACGTTTATCAAGTGCTATTTTCATAGCAGACGTGAGATTTTTTGATGACATCCCTAATTTTTATTTTAAAATTATTTTCTCTCTTGGGTTAAAGAGGGCCAAACAAAATTGTTTTGAAATACTCATGAAATAAAAGTCCACAAAAGTTTTCAATAACTTTTTATTTTCTCAATGAAAGTTTAATAAATCTCCTAATTCGTTACGAGACTGACCAGCACATTGGACATAAACCGAGTTTGTCTTTTTCGGGCTCAATATTTTTTACTTTATCTTATTTTTTAAATTTCCCTTCAGTTCACATGTAGTGTCACGTGAAAAGACCCTATTTCAATTATTCGTTACGGATAAACTCTAACGCCCAAAACTGCAAAAAGATTTTTTATTTTTATTATTTACCCTTTAAGAAATACAGCTGGATACTCTGCCGTCTATTATAACTTGAATCTATTTGATGGCCTGATTCATTCTTGTAATTTTTTCATCCTTCAAATCTTACATTCTAGGTTTTGATTAGAGAACTGATTATCAAATCAAAGAAAAACAAGATTAAGGGGAAATTAGTTGATCCATTTTTTTTAAAAGGGGAGAAAGAAAACACTTACCGTTCAACAGGCGATAATCCAAGTAACCGCATCCCATTATTCAAGACAATCCGTGCTGCTGTGTATAAGGCCATTCGTGCCTTCATTAACTCATTTTCACTACCTACAATACGCAAGTGATCATAACTCGAGCTCAATATATGTGTCATCTTGAATAAATAGGTCAAGATGGTTGTAGGCTCGAGCGTCTTCAAAGCATTTTGAACAACGTCGGGATACTGCGAAATAACACGGATCAGGTTAAGGGCATGAGATTCGGTAAGAAGAGATAGATTTGCGGAGAGTATCTCGGCATCATCAATGGCGGCTTTCCGTCTAATCGAGCAGAGACGTGCATGTGCATACTGAAGATATGGACCGGTATCACCCTCGAAAGATGTCATTGTTTCCATATTGAATTCATAATTATTAATTCTAAACATTTAAAGTGTTAGTTAATAAATTAATGGCAGCATGTTAAATCCCATGCGAAAAAATGTACTTGCCTCTTGCCGCTCATATCTTGAACCATTACACTGCTGATTCCTAGAATATCTGCTGTTGCCAGAGGGTTTTCAATTTGATCGTATTTTGCCTGGTTTTTCAGCATAACCTCATGCATTTTTTCAGCAACGTCTCGGAGAATGTCATCGAGGAACTTGACCGTTCCTTTTCGGGTACTCATTCCTAATACGAGACCAAAATTGACATGCTGAACTTTTTCTGCAAGCTCCTTGAATCCCATTAATTCAATTATCTTAAACAGTTGTTTCAGGTGAAGATCTTGTGCTGAAGCAACAACATATATCATATGATCGAAGTGATACTTTTCTTCCCGCTGCATCATCTCACTAATATCACGAGTCAAATATAGTGCGGTCCCATCTCTTTTCTTAATAAGAGGTCGCTCAAGACTCTTGCCTGCTTTTCCTGCAATATGCTTGGAGAAGTCGACTATAACGGCACCTTCAGACTCCTCAGAAATACCCATATCTGCCATCCTCTGTGCTGCCCAATTCATTTTTTCCTGCTTGACCTGACTCTCGCCAGAATAATCATCAAAAGAAATATTTAATCGCGCATAGGTCTCTTTATAACGCTTGATACTTAATTCGCGAAATCGAGACCACTGCGCGATGGATTTCTCATCATTGTCAGTCATGGCTTTAAAGTATCGGCGGGCTTGTTCATCAAGTCCATTTTCTTTTAAATTCTTTGTATCTTTTCCTGTCCCTTCAAGCTCTATGAGACTTTCTTTTTCCGCAGCCAAGTCCTTATTTATCTTGACGTAAATCTCATACAGGTGGTTTATAGGATCTAATAAAAGAGCCTTTTCATCACCATATTTCTCATATCCAAGAGCTAGGAGCCCATATTGCTTTCCCCAGTCCCCCAAATAATTCACTCGCACAACATCCCATCCCGCCCCCTCATAGAGATTCGACAAGAATCCACCAATGATCGTGCTTCGGAGATGGCCAGCGTGAAATGGCTTTGCAATATTGGGTGACGAAAATTCAATGACTATCCGCTTTTTACCCTTTGTCGCATCATCTTTGTCTTTTAACCCAAGATTTGGGTTAAGCCCGAACGATGTTTTTTTGAGATTAACTGTAGGTAAAAGGATGTCCACGAGTTTATCGATTTTGAAAAAAAATTGAATAAAAGTACCATTTATTGACGGTTTATGAACTAGAGGTGATTCAGGGAACTTTGACCGAAGTCTTAGCACATGCCACAAGTCTGACATAAGAAAACTACCTTATCTATCCACTCAGAAGCAAGTTCATTGGGTTTCTCACCCTTAATCCGCAATGCTGGAACAGGTAAGACTAAATCTCCTTTGTCCAACGTTTGAGTCCATTGTAGCGCAGGGTAAATGATGGAAGAGTCAACACCTGTGATCTCGGTTAAGATAGATGTGAGATGTGCCCTGTAAATATCTACAATATTGTACTCAGGGTAACAATTAGGATAATTAGGAAGTGAAATTGGTGGACTCAAAGATTTGAGCTGCTCTCGAAGAGGAGCCGCTGCCATTTGATGATGTTGTTGGCTGGCGATTATGCGCGCTGCACCATGAGGCCTTATCCACAGATTTTCTCTAGCTTTTAATCCTTTCACACAGAAAAACCTAATAGATACCCGAGTTGAATTGAACAGATGAGTATTCATTCATTTCATGTCTTATTTCAAATGACATTGAGTGAGAAAATCCAAGCCAATCTCAAATTTCGACTTCTACTTGAGAAAAACAAAATAAATTAAAAAAATTTCAAAATTCAAAATTATATACACATCACATGACTTTTTTTTACTTTTTTTTGAATTGAGTGATACGGTGCGAAATGTCAATACTTGATTATCTAGAATCAAGAAAACGCATTCAGAACAGGCTTGGCACCATTTGAGAGTCCTTAATTCTATGAGTTCTGTTGACCAGTTTTCCTTTGAACTTTTTTTTCACCCTTTTAAGTCAATTCCACAATCAATTACGCCGCTACGACTTCTCATTTCAATTCACGATCTGCACGCCGATAAATGACTTCAGATAAAAATTAATAAAAGTTTGAGGGACAGCAATAAGTATTTTAAATTGTTTTGAGAGAAATAGCTTGGCAGGGGAGTCTACGGGAAAGACTCATAAAATAGTTAATAAGATTTATGTACATATATGTTTACATATGTATCCTGTATGAGCGAGAATCATGTTCACGGCTCGTTGAGCAGATGGAAGAAACATTATGGTTTAAGATTCTTTTTTTGGTTACTTTAAAATAAAATTTACTGAAATATTCAGATGTCTGAACTATATCATTGGCCGTTCTCCCAAGTAGAGTCTGGGTAGCCTAGGCACCTACCCCACTTGAGACTGGAGATGGTTGGTTCGAATCCAACAGAACCTTCCACAATCTCGCGGTGGAATGTGTATAGAATGATGGAGGTATGTCTGGTTAATCCAGGGTTTATAATTTCCTTGGATGGGTATTCACGGATGAGGGGAGACTGTTGGCGAAGAAAAAGCGAACATACTTCGTAGTGGCATCTATAAATGGAAACTGAGGCATAAGTGTATCTACTGTCAAGTTGAATCATTCCATGTATATAAACACTGCTAATGTGTCATAGCCTTGAGGCTGCATACACATTAAAATGATTTTTTTTTTTAAAAAAAAAAAAAAGAACTATATCATTCATGTTAAATATCTGAATGATTAGGTACCTATCCTGGGATATTATTATCATCCCGAGGGATGGAAGGTCTAGGCACATTATTGTTTCATGTTATAAGAATTGTTATAAGAGTCCAGTACCTGGAACTAGACCCCATTGGTTAAAATTTTATGGAATTAGGGCAACATCCCCAATGATCATAACTTTAAAAATTCGAGTTCTCCGTCTGACGCTTCACCATAGTTGTTCAGCCTGGAGCGTGAAGTTAAGTTAATTTGTTATAACATCAACTTACGGAGTTGAAAATTGCCTTCTTGAAACAGCATTTTGAAATAAATTTGCCATCTTTTACTAGAGGAACAAGCCTCCCTTCTCCGTCTCGAACATAACTCAACATACTCTATGTCTATTTTAGTTACCAAGTGGTTTATGAAATGTACGAAAAGTCATGAAAAATGCTTTCCTTTGGAAGTAAAGTCTGGAGGTTTCATTTGCTGGAAAACAGAAAAGTTTGTACAAGTGTAAACATCAAAATATGTATGAGAAGTGAAGAAGGAAAAGGAGGTTTATGCTGGGTGTACAACCAATATTGAAGGTACAAAATTCATAAGAAAAAAAATTAAAAATAAGTTTGTGTGAAGCCTTGTTAGGCTAACATCGGGATCTTTTTCCCCACAGCCGTACCGATGTTACATGTATTCATTAACTTTATGGGATTTCTCATGAAACTTTAATAGAGATTTTAGGGGTTCAAGTCAGGACGTGATATGATTATGTTGATTATATTTTATTCAAGCTTAATTAAATGCAAGCCATAAACGGGCGTTAGCAAGCCCCGCTACACTCTTTTTATTTAATTATTTTCTTCGCCAAAGGGGTTGTTTTGTTGAATGCCTGAGGCCGGTAGAATCTTAGATTTACAGTGTATACAGGATCTTTGATGTATCTGTAATATAATCTTCCTTACTCTTGATCTTAATAGAAATAAAAGAAAGCATATACATATTTATGAAGTGCCACACAAATTTATACTTTTGACTCGCAGACGATGACTTTTTATGGTAAGGCGCAAATTTTTCTCATACAAATTCCCTGTAATTGTCATGCATACTTCGATTCAAGCATTAACTCTATACCATGTCTCATGTTAATTAACATGAGACATGGTATAGAGTTAATGCTTGCACCGGAGTAATACATCTTAGATGCTGGTGGGATTGTACTCACATTGGAATAATGAAAACAATTATAATCGCTGTGGATCCTAGCAAACTTTTGTTTTCATCATCCCAGTATGATAAAACTAGACAATGTCTTTATTTTTTATACCAGGTATGTCGAAGGGATAATTTCTACAGCCCTACTATACTAATATACAAGGATCTGAATTGTGAAAGCCAATTTTCGAATACCAGTCTAAAAGGCTTTGTCATCTCTACTTGACTTTTACAATTCAGATCCTTGTATGAGAGTACCAGTCTAGCCTTGCCAGTAAAATCTTTTTAAATGGAGCAGACAAGGTTTACCCTCTGTCCACTCCGTTCTAAGAAATCTTGATCTCAGGTAACCCTTCTCCTCAAAAAACAATACTGTTCTCTTATTCAACACTCTATTAGGTGATGCGGTGCAAGGCTTATTTGTTTGTTTGTTTACTATTTAACGTCTATGGAAGCCGAGTCATAAGCCAGCCCCAAGAACCCCTACTGGGCAAAGGACGCTAGAGCTAATCGCGCTAGATACCTGAGGCACTTATTAACCTGAACTGAGACTTTAAGACCTAAACTAAAGTACCAGCTACCAGAGAGCCTTTACGGAAGACTAGCAGCAAAATAGATATAAAGAAGCAAAATTAATTGCAAAATAGACGAGGAGAGCTAATTAAATAGGTGTAAAAAAAAGAAGCGGTGCAAGGAATACTCATAATCCCTGTTTTCGATGTCTCTCTGTCATGTGAAAGTTTTATTCTTGTATGCATATTATATACAGGGATGTAAAGCAAAAGAGCTCAAGCTAGTCTCCTACTCTCATACAAGGATCTGAATCGTGAAAGTCAATTTTCGAATATTAGGCTAAAAGGCTTTGTAAGACCCTGATAATCTTTATTTCACCTTCACAATTCAGAACCTTGTATTAGAGTAATGCGTTCATATACACCCAAATCTGGCGGCGGTAAATTTTTCTATTGCATGATAACGACACGGGTCTTCTACGCGATCAAAAAAAGTTCTAACCTAACCAGTCAATAATAATCTAGACACAAAAAGTTTACAGCTCACCAGGGGTAAATTAGGCGTGTTGATAGAGGGTCTCAAGGGTAAATGGACATTCTCTTCTCCTCTTATTTTTCACCAACGCGCTAAGTCCATTTACCCCTGTCACCCTGTAGTTCTACAAAACAACATGGATGAAAGTGACTAGCTTATCCCTGGGGAGTGTAAATTTGTAAGAATTTTCTCGCGGCATAAATTTTAGTACTTACATGTTTTGTTTATTTTCACGGTCACTTAAAGTTATTTTATCACTTTTCAAGATATTTAAACTCTTCTATCGTCTAACTGTAAACCTAGTCGCTACTTGGACTCGTAAAAATATAGATTAAATTTCCTTTAAAATGGAAAAATTAAATATAAAACAGTCTCAAACCACTGGTAACATCGAAATACACCTAATAACCACAAAGTATTCAAAAAAAAGTGTTCCTCATTCATTTTCAGCACTGCCTCTCACCTCTCATGCATTGATCCAACAAGTTTTGGAGCTGCTAGGTGGTAATCGAGTTATAACTAGCTCCGACAATCTCACGAAGCCTCGTAGCTGATATTCGTGCCCCGCTTCCCAGCTCCGGGAAGTTGAGCTGTATATACATTATTTCATGAAGTTCCAGATCTATTAGAGAGGGTTCAATTGAGTCTAGAACGGAGGCCATCTTATCAATTCGATGCCTGCTTCAGTAAACTCGTTTTCCGTCTGCCCTCGGTACGGAGTTACTAAGTCTTGCATGAGCTTCATGTCAGGGTTTACTTCTTTGAAAGCTTTCAGAAGTAGTAAAACTCTTTTACAGTAGCCGCTTTGCGCTATCAATCCCTAATCCTTCTCCCAGAGCAATTGTGAGCCCTTTTGACATCCCATAATTGACCCCCAGAATTGTTTTATATGCAGAAGAGGAAAGGGTCAAGGTGACTGTTACCTACGAGAATTAAATGGTAAGGTAATCTGCACTGTGATAATAGAGATATAGGGTATAATTATGATTTGTTATTGCTAGAAAGAATGATGTAATTGATGATGAGAG
>JAHYSP010008204.1:6789-17104 GCA_019455505.1 Pleochaeta shiraiana | reverse complement strand
AAGAAAACCTGACTATCGATGGTATCTTAGTATAATTTGAAGCCCTAGTTGTCACCTGGGTTTGGGTTTTTCAGGAAAAGGACACTGACCTGTACAATTACCTGTACTAGAGGAAAGGTAGAGTAACCCAGGTCGATTGAACTTAAGATTTGCATTTGTGTATTTTAACTGTCTTTATGTTTTCCTTGTTGTATTTCAAACAAACTATTTCTTTCTATCTTCTATACACTACTTCATCCGCATATATTTGTGACATATTTCTTAGATGTTCTCATCTTTGAGCTCCCATATCCTGTTATTTTCTTTCTGCCCACAAAAATTACTTCAAAGGCGATGAGATTAGGCTGTTGCCATATCTCGTAATAAAACTCAGTGATAAGAGAACCAACTTGGATAATTGCACTAAGAGCTTGATCTTAGGGTATGAATGAAATGTCTCCTCAAATTCATCCTTCAATAGTGTTAACATCATGGACTCAATGTGGATTTAATGAGCTATAAATAATTCCTTTTTTGCTTGACTGACTGACTACTACAGGCGTTTTAACCCCTAAGTATTTCAAACTTACATGTAGATATGGCCCGGCAAAACAAAATTTACATTTTTCAAAGTGTCTTCGAGCAGACTAGCAATATAGGAGCTCTACACGAGTATCAGAACCTTCTACAAAAGATATGGTAGGTTGTTATGTTAGGCAAGCTTTCAGGTTTTTGCCACTATCATAAAATTTTGAAGAGTGTAATTGACAGCTATATGAAAACATAGATCTGGTCGTAATGTGTTTAAACAGAATTTAAATATCTAATTTTTAAGACAAAGAGCTGAGGCACAGAACAGAAAAGCTTGTGATATGTTCCTTTATTTTACTTAGCACAACAATATTTTTTTCGTAAAGATAGCGGTGAGTTTACGTACAGCTCGGGTACCTTTGTCATATATTTATAATTATGTTCACCATAATTTTTAAAAGATGATCAATAAGTTTATTTTAAAATTAGGCTAGTGATATTGTGTCCAGCCTTGCAAAATAAAATCGGTCATGTGATCATTGGAGTGAGCAAGATCGCTCATTAGTGAGCTGCATGTACATCAACGATACAAAATAAAACAATTCTACTTGTGTCCTCTTGATTTCCATTAATCGATTTTCATTTTTTGTTGTGGACACCTCCATCCTCTTAAATTTCCTCTATTTCTCCCCTAACACTGTCACTCTCTTTATCTAGATCATCTATACCCCAATTTTCTTGTCTTTCACGATTCTGTAAATCTTCTACCTCGACATTCAAGCGTTGTCCTATACCAGTCTCTTTGATAAAATGAAGGATTGCTTTTGTGAATTTAGTGTCTCCAAAAAGCTCCTTTATCCTTACTTGGTACCTACGTATTAAACTACCATCATTCCTGATGTGTCTCCACATCATTTCTCTTTCTCGTCTCCATTTCCGACAATCAAGCATCAGGTGATGCTCCATTTGTCTAAATGATCCTATGCAGTAATTGCATTTATTTGTTTCTGATCTTCCGATCCTATATTGGAAATCGTTAGTGTATGCTTGATTTGTTTTTAACTGATAGTATCGAGATGCTAGTGATTTCAGGTAATGGGCTGCTATTGGGTCTAAGCTTGAATTGGCATGCCGAAGTTTATACGTGTTCCGACCCGTTACGTCCCTGCGTCTGTGTTCAGTAGAGAACCATATCCGACATTCTTTCCATTTTTGCTCTGTGGTCAGGCATGATACATGTGTTAATGATACAAACCGTTCGCGACAAAGTGTACCATTCTTAGCTGCTTGCTTTGCGGTTTGGTTGGCAATCTCATTGCCTTCAGTGTTCTCATGGCCAGGGATCTAGTGTATTTCAACTATTATTCCGAATTCGTTTGATTTCTTGGCATTTTCATGCACTCGTTTTGCCAGCCATTGTCCTAGGCCTGGTCTCAAATGATTAATTCTTTCGACAGCGGACTTAGAATCCAGTCATACATGAACTCTTTTAATCTCGTTCAGTAGTTGTAGTGTAGCCTGGGACGTCTGACGCGCTAGTGGTCGTCCAGCTAAAAAAAAAACCTTCTGTGGACTTGTTGTAATCAAGACTCTTAATATTTTTTACATATGCTCATATAATACTTATACATATATTTATTATATAATCTATATAAAATATAATTTAACGTTATTGTTCTGTTTGTTTGCTAAAGAGAAATCAAAAGTATCCATAATTATCAGCAGCCAAATCCCATTATATACAAAGGAATTTTTAATCATTCTAAAGCAGAAAAAAGTGTTGAGGCTTTCAAAGGTGCTGTACAGCAAGAATGAGCCTTAATCCCACAAGAAACCATACATAACTGTATTTTATATTTTCCTAAGCGTTTGAAGGCAGTAATTGAAGCTAAAGGATACCAAAAAAAAGTATTAATTTACCATATTATCTACATATTACTCAAAAGTAGTAAATTATTTAGTTTGAATTTAACTCCAAAATTTGTTAGTAAGTATGCCCTCAAAATTAACCTCAGGAATACTTGTAAACTTATCTGTTTATACCTTAGAGAAAACCCAGAAAAAATAATCCTCATAAAACGTAATGGCCACTCAAAGTGTCCCAAAAAATGACA
The DNA here is from genome assembly GCA_019455505.1 of Pleochaeta shiraiana. Lineage (NCBI taxonomy): Eukaryota > Fungi > Ascomycota > Leotiomycetes > Helotiales > Erysiphaceae > Pleochaeta > Pleochaeta shiraiana. The sequence continues at coordinate 14,480 of JAHYSP010008204.1, read as the reverse complement.
CCCATACTTGAGTCTAGGTTCTATCAAGAGTTTTCAAGTAAACACAAATTTTGACTTATCTGAATGGAATAACTTCTATTTGGCTTTATTATGAGCTATTTGACGTCCAAATATCTCTTCTAGTCGTTGTGTTTTAGCTAAGTCAAAATGGAAATTTCCCGAGGGGATCGTTTTTTGTCATCCTACTGTATTTCAATAGGCCGAAAATACCTAAAATATTCCATGAGCAACACTTATGAGATCTTTGTTTGAGAAGATAGTGGAAAATATAAGAATAGTTATCACCTTCCGATCTATGAAATGGATGCCCATGTATAACTCGACTTTTGTTAAATTTAAAAATTTACATAACGTTCCCAAGGATAAATTACCTCAATATGCTCACATAGTTTCATGGTGGATTCCGCTGCTTAGATTCTGTAATATATTAAATATTATGGCATTAGCAATGGATATTATTAGAGCACTGATAGATGCTCTCAAGGAATCTTGACAGCGTCCCGATCCTACAAGTGGTATATCTGGATCATAGTGGACGTCAGAACCAAATCTTAGAACCCGAACTATCGAGGGGCTAATACTTCTAATACATGCAACACATATATTTATACTCAGGGCCACAGTAGCTTTTTCCGATTGAAAATTATGAAAAATCAGGGCGTAGGCGTTAAAAATCTCCCTTAACATATTCAAACTACTCATACGATAAATAAATCTAAAAATTGCTAAAACTCAACCCTCATTATTTAATAACGATCGACTTATTATAGATACTGCAGAGTGCATCAAAATTCTTAGGGGGGTCAATTTTCATATGGCACTGGACCTACAATCATGGCCATTATCCAATCACGGTATGAAGAAACGGTCGAGAATGATAGCTACAAGAGTTGATTGAAATCGAAGTTTGGAGATGAACCAGTAAAAAAGAGGATATCTTTCTAGATATTGATACAATTTCAGGTTCACACACTTTGGTCATGGATTTCTTCATTTTACATGCTAAACTTCCTACTTCAAACTGGAGAATGATGTTTTCCTCCCAAAATATGAACAAGATCCAACATCGAATGGACCATTAAACTTTGCATTTATCTCTTGTCTTAGAATGAGTTCAGAGAGTTCCATCGTAAAGTTAATGCCCTATCTTATGTCCTACCTCTCGCTTACTTGAGTAATTATAGGGTACCAACAATATGGGCCACTTCTAAATCACTCAGCCAATAACTTTATTTTATGTTTATTATACGCGTAATACATAGTATCAGAGAATTACGGTTTCAGGGACGGCCCTTAAATTTTTAAACATAAGACGTCAAATTCTTTCTACGCCGTGTTAAAAAATCGACTGGCTGCTATAGCAAATGGAAGCTTAAACCTGATTCGATATTATTCTTCATTTAGAGCCCTTTTTTTTTCAAAGATCATGACGGGCAATTTCAGCATACGAATGGGGTAAAAATTCTAAAGAAGCGGCTCCTCTCGCGAATTATCTTGACAAAATGATTTTTCTGGCAGATAGTCTATCAGGGTCTGAACATTTAATTCACCACTACGACCACACTATCAATAATCTATCAAGGTGACTAGCCATTTTTAAACTGTCTTTACTCTTGTTGGCTTGTCTATTTAACTCCTTCACCCAGTTGATAAGCGAGGACAGGGAAATTTGGCCAATCGCTCTGTGCATCTTCCTGGAGCTGCACATGGCCGAAGTAGCGACATTTGTTTCGTCGTCTTAGTCGAGGGACAATGCACTGGTGCTTGACATAGCTCGATACAGCTGCACAGTGTAAGAATCTACAAAACAATATTTAGAGTAATAATAAGCATGAAAATAACGATAATATTTTAAAAAACCTTGTTGTACAGATAAGCATTATCACTTTTGAGTTAAAATGAACAAAACGTACATAGGAGTCGGTATTTACCACGAAACTACAGCCTTTGTTCTTCCGAACCGAAGATTTGTCGGAAAAAGGGATCAAAAATTTTCCGAGCAGATTTTTTATTCACAGGATCATGAGCATTAGTGAATAGAATCTGGTGTTGTTTTCTTAATTAGTAATGTAAATAATTAAAAATCTGACTTGATGTTGTAATTTAAATTATCAAAAATTGATACATCCATTGGAACTATGCGCTGTCATGATGATCCATTCAAAATTCGAATGAATTACAGCGACTTATGTGCCATGCGAAAGATAAATGAGTGTTCAAGGGTAAAAAGAAAATCCTTGAAATCCTTAGCATCTGCCTAATACATTTAGACGGCATGTAGTAATCAGTAATTATTTGGTGGATGATGAAAAGAGAGAAAGAAAATATAATCGATCTAATTGAGAATTTATTAATTGAACATCTGTGTACTCTCGACTTGATGGTTCTGAATATGTATTTTAGACACTTTCATTACAAAAATTTCTACCCCTCCATTCCTACAGTGGCGAAAAAATCATTTTGACTTGCAAAAATTAAAATAAAAAGTAAATAAATTATAAATAAATTTGATTGCATTTATTTTTCAAAAATACTTCTAACTGAAGCAGCAAATACTTCTTATAATAGTAATAAATATATTTAATATTAGTAGCAGCAGTGGTGTTTATTATTATACTTTTCTCTAGTTGCCATATTTTTTTCTCCGGTATTCTTTATGCCTCACAATAAAATGCCAAGTGACATACTAAACTACATTTGGCTTAGCTTTTTTTTTCAATTTTCACCCACTACATGAACTCCGCACACTCGTCTATTCCGATTTCTTGTTTCTCGTCATCACATACCTTGATTCAAGCAATCAATACCTGTGAAGTATGTATTTTTTCTTTGAAACTTTCTCATGAGGCCTAAAATTTATTCAAGTTTATTAATCTAATAATTATTAGATTAAATCTACCGTTCTCATCAATCAAAGTTCTTCTGTCAATTAGTCAAAACACATCAGAATGGGTAAGTCACTCAATTGTCATTCCCAATTCTTTTGAGATAATCCGTATCTTACTAGTCGGCACTTCTCAAGATAATACTGACATTTTTTTCTTTTTACAGGAAAGGAGAAGACTCACATCAACGTGGTCGTCATCGGCCACGTCGACAGTGGAAAGTCTACTACAACCGGTAATAACTCACTTTAAATTGTGTAAAATTTTTTTCTGATAGTACAGGTCACTTAATCTACAAATGTGGTGGTATTGACAAGCGTACAATTGAGAAATTCGAAAAGGCATGTAACTCGCTGTCTGCTTAGAGTGGGTGTATTCTCGCTATAGATGCAACGCTAATAAATCTTCACAGGAAGCTGCTGAGTTAGGTAAAACCTCCTTCAAGTATGCTTGGGTCCTCGATAAGTTGAAGGCCGAGCGTGAACGTGGTATAACTATCGATATTGCCCTGTGGAAGTTTGAAACTCCAAAATACTATGTAACTGTTATTGGTAAGTTTATATTCTCACTCCCTTTGTTTAAAAGACTTTAACACATTATTAGATGCCCCTGGTCACCGTGATTTTATCAAGAACATGATCACTGGTACTTCTCAGGCCGATTGTGCCATTCTCATCATTGCTGCCGGAACTGGTGAATTTGAAGCTGGAATATCTAAAGAAGGCCAGACTCGTGAACATGCACTCCTTGCATACACTCTAGGTGTTAAACAACTCATTGTAGCTATCAACAAAATGGACACCACTAAATGGTCCGAATCTCGTTTCCAAGAAATTATCAAGGAGACAACCAATTTCATCAAGAAGGTTGGATATCAGCCGAAAACTGTCGCCTTTGTTCCCATATCTGGATTTAACGGCGATAATATGATTGAAGTCTCAACTAATTGCCCGTGGTACAAAGGTTGGGAGAAGGAGACCAAAGCTGGAAAGTCTACTGGAAAGACACTCCTTGAAGCCATAGACTCTATTGATCCTCCATCGCGCCCTACTGATAAACCACTCAGACTCCCCCTCCAGGATGTATACAAGATTGGTGGTATTGGAACGGTTCCTGTAGGTCGTATTGAGACCGGAACTATCAAAGTAAACGCCCTCTCACAACCTCAATTAAGGCACCGACTAATTTTTATTCTAGGCTGGTATGGTTGTTACTTTTGCTCCAGCTGGTGTCACAACTGAAGTTAAATCTGTTGAGATGCATCACGAGCAACTTTCTGAAGGTGTACCTGGTGACAACGTTGGTTTCAACGTTAAAAACGTTTCAGTAAAGGAAATCCGTCGTGGTAATGTCTGTGGAGATTCAAAGAATGATCCCCCCAAGGGTGCGGAATCATTCAGCGCCCAAGTTATTGTGTTGAACCATCCAGGTCAAGTCGGAGCAGGTTATGCTCCAGTGCTTGATTGTCACACTGCTCATATTGCCTGTAAATTCTCAGAAATAACAGAAAAAATTGATCGCCGAACTGGAAAGTCTATCGAGGCTGCTCCTAAGTTTATCAAAGTGAGTTAACCTTTGTTACTAATAGTTTACACTTGATCTAACACGACTCTAATAGTCTGGTGATTCGGCAATCGTGACTATGATTCCATCCAAACCAATGTGTGTTGAAGCCTTCACTGATTATCCTCCTCTTGGTCGGTTTGCTGTTCGTGGTATGTTCAAAACTGTCAACTTCTTTTAATCTACAAACACTAATTTTATCAGATATGAGACAGACTGTAAGTTAACTTTTTAAGTGCAATGCACTGGATCAATCCAAGATATGTCTTTTACATATAAATTAGCCCTTGTTTTCTAATCAAATCAAAATTAATTATTCCACTCAAAGAAATTGCTAACAATTCCTAGGTTGCGGTCGGTGTTATTAAGAGTGTTAGTAAAGTAGACAAAGTTGGAAAAGTAACAAAAGCAGCAGTAAAAGCTGGTAGGTATTCGAAAATTCTCTAACTATGTATTTTCTAACTGATTATTTAGGCAAGAAGTGAGGTGGTGTGGCGCGAGAGAAAATATATTAAATCGGGTGTCATGTGAACAAATTTTGTAAAGGATAGTTTTTTCCTAGCCTAGAAAGTTAATCTGGCCGTCCTAGATTAAAGTTTTATTTTGTGATACCATTCCTTCCCATGCTACATTTAATTGCATGTGAAATTGTTTATGCTCGCTTATTTTTATAACTTGGGTAAAGAAAAAAACTCGGCGCAACAAATTTAATAACTTTGTATTTTAGCTGAAATTCACTTTTATGAAATTTGTCATACCATCTGGGTTTATGTTCCGATTCACCTCTAAAAACGGCAAGAANNATTCTAGTTGAAATTAGTTTACCCGGGCTGGACTTTGTAAATGGATCACATATATATGTTTTTTTGTTGCAGGGACCGGACTTGAATGTTGCTTTACCGAATCCAATATGGCTGAGATCGGCGCTATCTTGTACGAATTTGGTATAATCTGTAAAACACATTCCAGGGTTTCACAAGGAAATTATTTACAATCTCAAGTTTGTAAATGAAGACTTTCTTTGTTATTAATTAATCTAATGCAGATTTGGCTACTTCAAAAGCATCATCCTCGTAATTACTGTCACCTGAAGTTGATCAACTGATCGCATCCTCACAACACTAACATGCGGATAATTTTGCAGTGTAAAATCCTTCGTTTTGTTACGTACAGCCTATCATAGATTGAGATCAGGAGAGAAAAGTTGTCAATAAATAGTACAGACGTACCTCTTCTAATTTTCTACTCGTCTGAGCAGTTACGTGAGGAGCGTTATCCTGCATCAGCGATGACTAAGGTCCCTTAGACATCATAGAATCAATGAGAGGTACAAACCTTTCACTGTAACTTGGAAGCTTTAATTTGTCGCCAATATTTATCACAAACCAGGCATGGGCCTTGAGTCGATTCGGTAAAACATCATCTTCAAAACAAACATTCATTCCCAACTTCTGTATTTTCTACGTTTAAAAGTACAAATCTTATTTCAATTTTCTCCCGCCTTCCCTGGAATCAAATCAAAATTTTTTTTTAAGTAAAGGTTTATTCAAAATACTGAATTTTCTTGATACACATATTCTTGTATCTCACCAAGATTTCAGCGTTACTAAACATTCGTTCTCAATAGTCTTTGGTCCAACTAAGATGTTTCTGAGCCTCAGCTAATTGTTTCTTTATCCTTTTATTTCTATTGATTATCGGAGGCTTTGCTTTAGTCACATGATGTGAGTGGCTTTTTCGAAGAGCATCATGAATCATTCCTTCGCTCACACTCCACTCCTGAAAAAGCCCAAATACAAGTTCAAAGAATCTTATTACACCATGTTCAAATTATGAACGTGGGTTTCCAGTTCATGAACTTGAGCAGATAATAAAATGGTGCCCAAAGTCTGGAAACTCTTGGAGAAATAATGTAGGTATTGATGATGACAAGGTCAACTCGTCTAAGGGTCCTTTACTTCTCCGCAATATATTTGTGTAAGTAACCCGAGTCCCGCAGAGCCTTTACCAAATGTATATTAGCAATATATGCCATAATAACTATTCTAAAAGCTATGACCCGTGTCATATTTTTGGATTGGGTCTTTAGTGTTGACGGAAGAATTGTCGGATCTCGGACCCATCTTGGTGCAAACTTTCATTGCAGTGGCGTTTGGTGTCCTGATTAATTTCGCTCACATTTGAATAGATATCTTCGAGAAATCCGAGAAAGAAATTCTCATACAATGACCAAACTTGATAATCGAGGTAAATGAGTATTGTAGAAATTAGGAAGGGCGAAGAATAGAAAAAATAGGTGAACTTTTAGCTTCCTACGAAGAAGTTAGCAATCTAAGTATTGACCCGAATTGGACTAGAATTGTTTTGATAAGGTTTTTAACCTCACCAGATAATTATCAGGGACTATCCATGAAAATTGTATATAGAACACTAAATCTAAATCACACCAACAAAGACCGTCCCGGCAAGACATGCACACAAAACATCGAGCTCATACTCCCATACAAGGATCTGAATTAAGAAAGTTAATTTTCGAATACTAGGCTAAAAGGCTTTGTAAGACCCTAGTAATCTCTATATGACTTTCACAGTTCAGATCCTTGTGTAAGAGTATTAGCAAGGTATATTCTAAATCTGCTTCAGAAACATACTAGTTAGTCTCTTAAAGAAAAATATTATTCGGGACATCAGTGCGACAGGGATTATAAATAAATAGTGCAAAATTATTTGTGTACTCTGTACATTTTTATTGTAAAAAAACCTAATTATTTTATGGGTCTTGGTGAGGGGGTTAAAAGGCTTAATATGCCAAACTAAATAATTCGAAACTTGGGATAGTTTTACTCAGAATGTGCAAAATCGATTTTGCGGTTCGGCAAAAGAGGTGGGATTTTACAATAAAAATGTACGAAGGGAGTATAATAAAGCCAACTAAAACTGGTACATTATACTAAACTAAATGTCCTTGTCCTGAAACAAAACTTTTTTCTTTCAAGAGACTAACTACATGTAATTATAAAGTAGACCGCTATATATCTCTTGAACTTCGGATTGTTAACATGGGATAATTTTGATCTCATACGACTGAGATAACGAATCCAAACTTACCGTTACTGAAGGGAGTATTACAATTTTCTCTCATGTTCCGAGCCCTTAAACATAAAAAAAGCTTTAACTTAAGATCGAGCTCAATTTTAGAGGATCTCAATCAATAAAAGCGGGCAGACATGCGGGGCGTCAGGT
>JAHYSP010008197.1:4519-17531 GCA_019455505.1 Pleochaeta shiraiana | reverse complement strand
TGTAGAACTATTCACTAGAGGTTTTTTTTTGGGGTAAATTACTTAGTAACGATAACATTTTCAGACGAAAACCCCCTCCCCCTCCCCCCCCGCCTTGAATTCTACCCACTAGACACTAGATAAAACCTTACCAAGATTGGGACGGGGGGGGCTACAGGGTACAGTCTCCCAGGGGAACTGTAATTTTAAGCTTTAAATTGAAATTTTAGCGTTAAAAAATACCCAGGCAAAACTTAACAGACCCCTGCTGCGAGTTCCTGTCTTGGAACCATTTTTAGGTAAAGTTGTGCCAAAGTTATGCCATTATATTATGGATTGAGGAGTAGATGTGCTTGTACTCTACAGTTATGCCTAATAGCTCCGAGTTTCCTGTTAGTCTTGTGGTTATGTAGTTATTTCTCTAATATTTTTATGGTGACCAACTGTTGAGATTATGATATGGAGTTGAAAGGTCTCATGAATTAAATTTGGTATTCGATTATTTATTTCTACTCTGGGGCACAGTGCTAGAATAAACAATTTCCTTCGGGAGTAATCGCCACCTCTAGAAGTAAAGTTAGGTAGCACCAAATGGGTCCAACGTTAGTACAAACAGTGTGTCATAGGCTCAAACCTTGGTGTGTCGAAATATCTAACCCTGTCAGAAGCGGCATGTAGACAGCGGAACATGGATAAGGGTGCTATCCTACATTATACAAAAAATAGATGCATAACCACTCGGCTAAAAGGTCATATCAGTATCATAGTACACTGTAGCGCGTGATTTGTCCATATATACACAAATATATTATACATCAAGCAATCCTGATAAACCCCCTTGTTTCGGATCTCGGCAAACCCTGAACTATTGAGGCAGGCATGCACTCAACACCTACACAGGGGATGTTGTTCCCTAGAGCACTGTTTCAAGTAGTCTATGTCGTAGTTAAATTCTGTTGTAGGAGAGCGCTTGGTTCTTGACTGTTACGCAGGTAATGCATCGTGCACGGCGCATATGGGGCCCTATATGTGGCGTACGGCAAGGCGTAAGGCCGTATACAGGATGAAGAACTGTTAGGTTTATGATGCTCGGAGTCGAGCAGTTTGTGCCCCCCGAAGTAGTTATATTTGGTATTAAGTATCCCTAGTAGCCCTGAGTGACTTGTTAGTCTTGAGGTCATGTGTTTCATTTTGTATTGTTTTTTCTCCGTACCGACACAGTACAGGCACAAGGTACGGAATATGAATTAACTATGAGTTTTCCTCGGCTAAAACGATGAATTTGAGTGGGTCGGATGGTATAGTGGTATACCGTCCGGGCCGTTCTCCCAAGTAGAGTCTGGGTAGCCTGGGCACCTACCCCACTTGAGACAGGAGATGGTTGGATCAAATCCAACAGACCCTCCCACAATCTCGCAACAGATGTGAACAGGATAAGGGAGTAAAATCTGATTAATCCAGGACTTGAAATTTCCTTGGATGGGTGCTCACAGATGAGGGGTGACTGTTGGTGAAGAAAAAGCGATCATACTTCGTAGTGGCATCTAAAAATAGAAACTGAGGCATAAGTGTACCAATTGTCAAGTTGGATCATTCCAAGTATATAAACGCTGTTAATATGTCATAGCCTCGAGGTTCAATACACATTAAATGAGTTAAAAAAGGGCGAATTAGGCCGTCTCCTGTACCGACAGGTATTAAGGCTCCAAGAGAGTAACTACCTGAGGATCTGAGGTCAGAGCACAGAGTCTGTAATTTTCAGCTAGCTAAGGTGTGTAAAGGAATATTTTATTTCATGCGCATTTTTACAAGTGTTTCACATTTATGAGCAATATCTGAACCTCGTGTCCACATCTTTGTCTTCAAATCATACACTTTGAGTATTAGAGTAATATTAATCGGCGGCTATTGTAGTGGAATCCTCAGTTTCAATTATATTCCATGAGCTGAAGAAGTCCAAATCTGAACAAGATGTGTATATAGATTGATTCCTTCTCATGACGTGACAAAAACGTAAGACTAAGCTAAGAATCTGTCGTTATTACGCCTGATTCGGTGAGTAGCTTGCTTGTTTTATCAAACCATTAGTCACATATTCCCTACCTTACCTATGAAAGGGTCTTGCAGCGTAACTACTAGCCCATGGCTTGTTTGTTGTTTGTTGTTTCTTTACCAGATTCATGTGAAAGTCAAATAATCGAAGCATTCTCTTCTACTATTTTGTCGTCAATCTTGTAATTGACTTATGTTACCAGCCAAGACACATAGCTACCCGCTAAGGCAGTGATTGTATTCCAACGTCGTCGCGCGCGTGTTGAATTTTGAACAGACATTGACAGATCAATTTTTTTCCCGTTCTTTGTAATTTAAATATTCCAATCAATATGTATTACCATCTTATTTGTTGTTTTCCCAGATTAAAGCCTTAACATCCGCGACAGCGCATCGAGCCATTTGCTTTAGGAATATTTTCTTGTCCGTTTCCCGATATTTTTCGAAGCTATCTAATCCCTCTTTAGCTTGAATATTCAAAGTTTCATATCCTTGCTTTATCACGCCAGTAACTTGCGCGCTCGTTAAATATCTCCCTTTCTTTCCTGACCCATCACCCTGTAAAAGTTGATTGTAGTGTCTGCTAACACTTATAAGAGTATCAATTGAATTTTTCGGTCGTTTCTCCAGATCATAATTATCCCGAAACTTCGTGAGTACCTCACCCATTTCAACGATCTTGTAGAACAAATCATCATATGAAACGGGATTATGTAAAAAAGCTTCTCCAGAAGAAAGTGAAAGAGCGAGTATATTGACAACATCATCAATCAATATATCAATATAATTCATACCCTTCAGATCCATTGTGTAGGTAGTCAGGAACCGAACTAATGATAGTAGAGACCTAAAAAGTTCCGACCAGTGATACTTCAGTCGTGTTCGTGATCGCGACAGATGCGATATTAATCGGTAAATTATTCCAATACAGAGAGTATAAAGTCCTACATCGAGACGTCGCCTAAGATTGTGATTGATTCCATCAAGCATAGCATCTAGGATACTTGCAGCAATATTTCTTTTTCCTTGGATGTAAGGTAAATAAGGAGATTTTTGTCGACATAATCTAACTTCTCTCTTACTATCATCACTACATATTACTTTGCAATGGAACTGATCTTCGACTAAAATACGGATTATGAGAAGACAGAGATGAGAGTATTGTGCCGTACGTGAAGAAACGTGAGCGTGCTGAAGTAGATATGAGGTAAATGAAAGCAGAATACTAAATGGCGATTCTTGATCTTTATCTGACTGAAGAGAAATAAGATTCTGGCAGAAGAGTTTATTAGAATACGTAAAATCATATGTTGCCAATAAAATTGTGGCTTCATTCCCGGGTCTTGAGATGAGTCAGTAAAGATTTATCAAGACTCAAAAGCTCCACTTACAATTTTGCAAATAAATCTTTGGAAATTTCGGGGTCAAGGACTGGAGTCGCATTATTGGAGGACCCAGGAGCTATTGCACCCAATCCCATCATGTTTAATGTGCTGCTAATTGACCATCCTTCGGGTGTGTCTTTCTGTATGGCCACGTACTGCCCTCGTAATTTTGAACATGTCTGACCGACAGTCTTAATTATCTTTTTTATTGTAGCTTCGTTAACAAAGTCATCGAGTCGAAGCTGGTAAGGATTCTGGAATTCAAACTTATTGTAATTAGCTAGCAGACCGAGAAGGATAAAAGGCTCAAATGGACGTGATATGGTGTCTGACTCCTGAATAAACTAGAATAGTCAGCCATTATGTTAACAGGAGATTTTAATATTCCAAACCTTCATAAGAGAAGGAAATAAGTCACGATATGTAAAATATGAGAGAAGGCTGGTTTGATATGCACCAGAGACCACAGAAAGAGCAACCTCTATCGCTTTCTGACGAAGATCCACTGCGACTGAATTAGAATGTTTCAATATTAGTGAATTATTTACTGACATGAACGCCCAGTTTTAATTGTAGTGTCAAGGGCAGCAACAAAGTCGGTGAAAATAGTATCAGCTTGGTCTAACCCTGCTAAAACGTCTATTACGTCTGAGCTTGGATTGGTATACTTTTTTGCGAGAATAGCTGCCATCAAGGCAGTACATGTCTAGACAGTCAGATTTTATTGGGAGATGCATGATTCGAAAATACGTACATCAAGGGCATTTACATCTCCAGGAGCACTTCCCAGCCTAATGCATTTTACTGCCCTGGAAAAAAGTTGCTGAGTCTCGCCCTACATCATGTTGGTCCACTAAATTGGTGTGTAATCTCTGGGTTCCAAAAAATACTCACCTGAAGATTTAAAAGATCTTCAGAACTAAGTGTCTCAATTAGTCGCAGTAGCGCAGCTTTATCGGGCTTGAGCAGAAAGAATGCTTTCCAAAAGCCCTCTGTTGCCTCTTGTTCATCATCCTACCCATATCAGCCGGTACTTGTGCAGGCGTCATTCCCTATCCTACGCTGAAAAGTTCCTCGTAAAGAGACACAACCTTTTGTTGAAAAACGTTTGGGCGAGCTTGTAGGGTAAGAGGTGATGGCTCCATTTATTTAATTCGTAATAAGTAGCATTTCTCTATGAATAAATTTAAAACTGCTTTTCAATATTAGTGAGAAAGATTTGATTGACAAATTTCACTTGACATTAAATTTTTGATTTTGTAACACAGCGCGACAATTTGGATTGAACATCGGGAGCGAGTTCGGTAACAAATTAATTCCAATGCCCGAGGTGGCCCGAACTTGTCATAAATCTACATTTAACTTAGCCGTGATACCGAGGTTTCGGTAGCACAACATTCTACTTCCCAGCCTAGGCAATATCTATTCTTGGAAATACCTTGCATTTAATTGGTCACTATTTTCAAGGTTAATGACTTGAAAACTTGATGGTAACAGCACATTCTAACATAGTTCATGAGACATATTTCAGACTTACGTTAATGAAACTCTTTTCGGTCAAGTCCTCCAAGAATTTCATCTTCATTTCAAATATTGTTTGCACATGAATATTTTGAATGGTTTTGAATGGCTTTTCATAGAGTCTTTTCTTCACCGGCGTTGCCATCACTAGTGAGAGTGAGACTTGCTAATCAATCTACATTCTTTTCACCCAGACTTTGTTTTTGTTGTCACATATTACGCTTGTTCACTTCTGGACACTTTGTCCAAAATTTCACCAAACGAAAAATACAGACGAGTACAGCATGTCAACCCAACGTGTTCGTCCCGCAACTTCCGCCTACTCGGGTCACCGGGATGCCTAATATATCTACAGGCGAAATTGCCGCACAACGTAATTTGAAATCACTTCCAGCACAAACTGATCCCCATGATTTGAATTTTGAGATCCTACGAGAGGAAAAAGCTAGCCCTGGCTTGTCTGAAGATAATGAAAGGAAGCCGATATCTATCACAAATATCCCTGCTTCCCCTGAGACCGAGGCGAGACCAAAATTTAAAGCAAGGAAAGCAGCAATCAAACTCACTCCAGGTGCAGTCAATCAAATACGCACCTTACTGGATCAGCCATCACCTAAACTTATCAAAATTGGTGTTCGAAATCGTGGATGTAGTGGATTAACATATCACTTAGAGTATGTAGATAAGGCTGGATTCCTTGACGAAGAAGTGGAACAAGATGGTGTTAAGGTTATCATTGATAGTAAAGCCCTCTTCAGTATTATCGGCAGTGAAATGGACTGGATTGAAGACAAACTGAATCAAAAATTTGTGTTTAAAAATCCAAATATTAGTAGGTCCTTATCTTTTGCATTTAATTTACATTTCATTAACATTCTTATAGAAGGTCAATGCGGTTGTGGTGAGTCCTTTATGGTGTAATACTATTGATACTTTTGCCAAATTCTCTTATTACAGAGACCCAGAGGTGGCATAGAGCGTGGAGGCGTCTGATCTAGGAAAACAAAATTAAAAATTAATACCTAAGAAAACTGAAGAACTCGTAACATGGGATTTTCGAAGAGACAAACCCGAATTAACACATCCAAATCACCCAATATTATTACCAGACCAGAAAATTCCCCAATCAAAATTTATGCTTCTTACACAATTTTGAGAAATTTTAAAAACGAACTTTTAAAATTCTGCATGATTAAAGGTCAATACAACGATAATTCTTTCTACCAAGACAGAATCTTTTCTATCGGGCCAGTCGGTCCACAGTATTAAGGCCAGAGCACCAACTGAGCGAATTTCACGCTAAAACACATGGGTAGAATGGAATTGGCTCAGCACAAGCCAATATCAACAACATCGTCTCGCTTTCTTACTTCAGAAACTTCCAATGTACATGACAAGTGCACTAGTTATGAATTGTTCCTCAAATTTCGGGGCTGTATCTGATAAATCAACTTGTTGTGTTCCCAAACGACGTCTTTCAATTAAATATGACCTAGAAAGACTAGAAAAACTTAATGGACTTGGATCAAACCTTATTTCTCTACCATATTTCGATCCATCAAGCTAGTGTAAATATAAATCCTGCTATGTTTAATCTTCTCTCAGGCAGCCAAATAGCGCCATATTACAATCTGATTACTGATTAGTTGAAATAAAAAGAAATAGATCTCTTAACGTCGAACTTGAATTGAACACCTTTTTCTTAAGTTAACAAGGATGAACGTTTTTTTTAATGTACTTTACAAACTACATTTCAATTTGAATCGGTTATATTGGTTGAGATAAAAAAAATTCACATTTGTATTACACACTATAGCTCAACTATTGCTCGTTTCAATATCTAGTTTCAGAGATCCAGTCGTACAACTCCATGTAATATATAATTTTGTATAATTCACAATCTTCGGGGAAATATCATAAAATTTAAGTTTTTTTCTATCCAGGTTAACTTCCTTTAAGTAAAAATCGAAATTAATGGAGGAAATTTGGATTACTGCTTCGAGTAAATACTTCTCGTTATCACTGTGAATCAGACAGTACGTGGTGTACCGTAGCTATGCTTAGATTTCACATTTAAAGGCATCTGTTTACAAAAATTATGGTGGCCAAAAGAGGCAGTTGATTTCTGGTGACACATATTTTGCACTGCTTTATCCAATCAAAGTTTATTTACACAAGTATTTTACACTCTGTGTCCTAACTGATACTTCGACACTCGGAGGTCATCTTATTAACAGGTGTCTCGGCCAAATGCTAGACAATATACCCACTTACATATCTCCTTCCCCGACTCCTGGCACACCTAAGTTTTTAAGCCACGGTAGAAAGCTCACAGAAGAGCCAAGTGTATATTGTATAAAACTGAGTGGAAAATGAAATACAAACTTCAACTTTTCAACTGTTAGGATTTGCAGAGGCTTCCACTTGAAGAATTAGTCTCATGTTGGAATCACAACGCCGCAAGGGCAGGTCACGCACTCAGTGCTCCTTGCAGAACTTTCTAGAATTTACAGGTCGGCGGGAGTAAAACTTATCAACTCATTGCTTGTACATACCACGGATGAGCTGATTAGTTTTACTCTTTCAACCCTGTGTAATGGGTTAGTCCTAAAAATGCGCATGGAAAATTAGGCCTAGATGGCAACAATTAAAGCAAATAAAAAAATACTAAAGAATGAAATTTAGTCGCTCCAAAGAGTCGTACACTGCACATATTGGGCTCAAAGCATCCCAGTCGGAGTACCAGAAACGGGAGATGTTCAAACAAAGGTAGTGAACACATAAGGGAAGAAAATACCATGCAGAGGTATAGCACTCCTATGTAAAATCATGAAAATCTCTTGGCTCACCCTAATTTCTACAAGACATGGACAGTTGCAGTAATAGCAGCTACAAAATAATCAACCGCAGTGAAGCCTACAGAATGGACAATCATGGAAAACAGAAAATGATCGAGTAAGCCGGCTCAAAGGATGCTAATTATTCAACGATAAAGGATGTGGAGTAAGTGAAACACAAAGTTATTTTCGATTTCCCAAGACCTCGAAATCAATGACCTTCGTCGCATAACAAATTCTAAACTCGCTCAATATGAAGTTAAAATGAAATTACCGGCGCATCTTAACTCGGTGAAGCTTAACTACAACAAGCGCTGAAACCTCATCGGACTTACCACCGAGCAGATAATGGCGGAGATTATGGTATCACTTCTTGTCAAAATTATGTTGTTGCGATCACCATAGAGTTAAAACGCGACAATTGTAGAATTCAGGTCTAATTTGAGATAACAGATATTATGAGAGTAAAGTATGAAAATTGAGGCAGTTAAATTGAAAATAAGGATGTAAAGATAATGTTTAAGGCTGTGAATATAGATGATTGATAAGATGTTTATTTTAATAACTTGAAAATTAGAAAAATATCAATTATTGCAGAATTGGTAAATAGTATCAAATAGTCAAGTCAGGAGTTAGTTAAAAGGTATATGTAATAAAATATATTTCAAATGATTGTTTTCCTTTTTTGCTTGTTTTCTATGAATTGTTTTCTAATTTGCATGAATAATGGTTGCCGGGTCAACACTAGCCCTATTTATTTATTTATCGTTTATCGTCTACGGGAAGTCCACCTTTCGATGGTCACCTATAAGCCTCCCTAAGGACGAAAGACGCGCCAAATTATTCTAGGGAATAATGGCGTCTCACAGAGTTTCACTCTTTTACTTACTTCTAATATAAGGGCTGTACCTTAGCCTCCTCCAGATGCGTTCTGCGCTAGTAATAGCTAGTTCTAGTTTTAATTCTAATTTTTTTATTTTTTTTGACTGTTATAATCCTTCATATTCACCTTAAGTCTACTGCCCAAATGGATGCAAAGGCTAATGCCCTGCTTTCTGTTCCTAGCAACCAATCAATTGCATCCTTAGTCCGATGTATACCAGCGGCTTTATGTGCTTTGTATCGTGTAATCCTACAGAAAAAGAAGTGCTCGGGACTTTTTGGTAAACCACATTCGCACGAGTCAAAACTATGATGGTGAAAGCGGACATGATATTGTTTGAAATCACCGTGGTCTGATCTTGCTGCTAATAGTTCGCAGAGTGTATTTCTGGCCAAAATAAGTTCGCGGGGATTGGGGCGAAAAGCAATCCCTAGCCTCTTGTAACGTAAAGGCGCGTGTTTTTCCCACCAGTCCTCAGAATATTTTGTTATTAGTGTTCTTGCAGTTTCTTTGGATGCGGCGTAGGTGTAGCCATGTGTGGAAGGAGACGGTAACTTGGGCCCGATTTTCACCAGTCTATCGGCTTCGTCTCCCAAGTTGTTAGAGTGCCCTGAGATCCATTTAAAAACTACCATACCTAGGGCCACATGAGGTAGTCTTCTTCTCATTAGCCAATCTTTCTGGAACTGACGGATCCTCAAGGCTTGTACTTGACTTGTTAAATGAATGCGTCCATTGCCGATAGCGACAGCAGTCTTACTTTCCGAGATAAATGAGATTTCTTGCAAAATGTATCAGATAACTTCTAATTACTGCCTCGATACCTTCTGCTATTGCTGTTGTCTCAGCGTCCACATCTGTGGCGAAGTTGTGGAGACGGAATTTTCCTGAGATTACCTCCTGACCACCCTGGTAGGCTATATAGCCCCCGCCAGAAGAGTCTAGACTATGGCAAGACCCGTCTGTGTATAGGTGAATATCGTGAATTGATGAGCAGATTGGTTCCTGCGGAGAAGGAATATTTTGTAACAACAAAGGAATGTCAGAATCGTGAAGTCCAGGGAGGAGGTTAGCTAATTGGGTGAGACGAGTGTGAACATGCTCAAAAGCTCTCTGCCTTAATGGGTGTAGTTCATCTTAACTCCGGATTCGAAGCGCTTGACGGATGCGAGCGTACTTAAGTAGCTCAAAAGCTGGCAGTATGCCTGATTCACGGTATAATGTAGGCAGTGGTGTTGTCTTATAGACTGGCAAAACGGCCCTGAGCCCTAAAATAATTGCACGATTAATGCGAGAGACTTGTTTACCATTTCTGCTGTTCTTGAGGAAGCGTTTGCCATTGCGCCATGCGAATTCTGTGGTCTCTGGATACCAGACTTCAGCGCCATAAAGCACTACAGGAATGACGCAAGCCTTGATAGCTTGTCGTACTAATTGTGGTGGCGACCCTCTCTGTGTGTTGTTGAGCCGTCTAAGGAACCCGGACACTGAAATAGCTTTAGCTGACCACTTAGTTGCGTGATCTAAGAAAGATAATTTACGATCAAGCCAAATTCCGAGCCATTGTGTTGACTGATTCGCCAAAATAGATACCCCCTGGATATGCATCCCTGGGTACTCCTTAGGTTTCGGAGCCACAGTGAAATGTTGCAGCTCTGTTTTATCTAAGTCAAATGAGATCGCGTTCTGTTCACCCCAATTCATGATAAGGGCTATATCTGCTGAAAGCTTTTTCGTGCAATCTGAGATGCTAGGTCCTGTTATTAGTATAGCGAGGTCGTCTGCGTAAGCGTATTTGGTGCGAAAATTTACTAGTTTTAAAATGGGCTCTGTATATAACATGAAAAGAATAGGAGATATTGGTGAGCCTTGTGATAGTCCACCTGTCAATGGCTCGTCTTGCGTAATAATACTCTCGAATCTAATCCTTGCGGACCTTTGGCTGATAAATGATGTCATCCATCGGATTAGCCAACCCGGCCAGCCTTGTTCACATAGTCTGTTTTGTAGTCGGCCTGGGAGTACTGTATCGAAAGCCCCTTTGATGTCCATTGTGAGAAGGGAGGCGACGTGTTTTCTTGCTCGAGATTTTTCAACATC
Organism: Pleochaeta shiraiana; assembly: GCA_019455505.1. NCBI lineage: Eukaryota > Fungi > Ascomycota > Leotiomycetes > Helotiales > Erysiphaceae > Pleochaeta > Pleochaeta shiraiana. The sequence goes on along the minus strand of JAHYSP010008197.1, from coordinate 6,774 downwards.
GTGGATCAAGCAACCAACAAGGTCGATAGCTGAACGTTTGCGGAGAGCCCCGAATTGCTGTAAGTGAAGAGATTTTTGGATGATTGCTGCAAAACTGACCCGTTGGGCGACAGGTCTCTCAAGCCCTTTCCCAAGACAAGAGAGCAGAGAAATTGATCGCCAGGACCGGGGGGACGTGAGATCTCTTTTATTGGGCTTTGGTATCAAAATGACTTCAGCGCTTCTGGAAATTTTCGGATGATAGCCAACGAGTAAACATCTCCTGAATAGGTGAACAATTATATTCTTGATAATATCCCAACAAGACTTTAGTATTTTCATCGTGATTCCATCGGCACCTGGAGATGTGTTGGAAGTGTGGAGGAGACATTGACGTACTTCTTCTTCCATCACTTCAGACTTGACCTCAATAGTACTAGCTAAATATCCAGGGATCGATCTTTCCGGAACATCTTCTGAAGAAGTCCATCTCTCTATCAGGGCATGACGAAGAATTTTGGCCTTTTCTAAGCTTTATGAGTAGGATCAGTCCGCGCACTTTATTGGTGGGTTTGAGAAGTTGCCTCTAGTTTTGTGCCAACGCATAATCTTAAAATATTTTGAGGGTTCGCTTGCGTTTTTGACTTCGGATTGCCACTTCTTCTTCTTAGCCTCTCTTTTGGCCTTTCCCAAAGCCTGTTTTTCCATACTCGCATCTCCAGAGCGCCGAGCTAGACGGTATTCTGCTTTCTTTGCACAATCGCCGTTCCACCATCGAGTTCCTATATTACTTGATTTACGTTGTGGTAAAAATTTTAACATATTACACTGGATTGTGTTCGTTATGAGAGTGGCTATATTGTCCAGGTCTTCAGGAAAAAGATTTGGAGGGGGAAGCGTTTCACGGACTCCTGCTGCCATCATTATGAGAGACTCTGGAGTTTCCTTAAATCTAGGGAGGGGTGTAGTAGATAAGCATCTTATATTGACGGTATTTAGTAGTGTTTCGTGGTAGGAGGTGGTATGAAGACGCTCTTCAATTTTGCAGTTAGCACCCAGTATTTTTGGGAAAGTTAAATCCAGTGTACTACCTCTATCATGTCAACACTAGCCCTAGCGGATAGAGTTTGACAACTGGTCACTTGAACAACTAGAAGTGGTCGTGTGACACCCAAAGTCTTTCATTTATCAAGTTGATGGTTCTTATTTTTTTGGTGGAAATCCCTCTACTACTTATACATGAGTTCCATCAGATTCGATTCTCCGGAAATAACTTTAGTTTTTCTCTTACTAATAATTCCCTTAAACATTATTTGACAATTTCTTAGTTGTGTGCCATGACAGAACTCATTTAAGCTGAGTCATGGGTGTTCTATATCTTACTGAGTCATTACACTTGATAATCAATATTATACTTGATAATGTTGAATTTTCTTCTGGAAGCACTCATCAAGACAGCATTGAGACTTGATCCACTTGTCGAAGAAGTATATGCAAATCAGTAGCGGATTTGATTTAAAGTATAGAAGGTTAAACTCGAACAATACCTTCTACAAGGCAAATTTGAATAAATTAGACAGGGTACAGCCTCGGGTTCATCAGCAGTGAAACAACAGTTTGCACCACAGTGGATAGCCATCTCTAACCGCTTTGGAGACGTATCAAAGAGTGTACGCAGAAATACTCTAAAATCAAAATAATGATAAAAACCAATGAAGAAGCGCAACGAATCTTAAAAGCAAGGCCTAAAATTAGAGGGAAACTCCACAAAGCGGAGTTGTATGAACCAATTCATCTAGAAACGATGTTTTCAGTCTGCTGCCACTGGAGACACGATATTTGGATGGCTAAATCCTGATAAAATGCGATGTGTGACATGTGCATAAGCAAGCGTGACGTTGACATATAAATGCCTCATATCAAAATGCAAGATAAAAGTTGTAATTTACTGTAAGACTCAAGGTAGCTAAAAGTGCACGAACTTTGGGGGTAAGCATATTGCTCACGTGACAAAATGCCCTGACCATCAGCGCACCAATGCAGTTGCAAGATCAGATCGGAATTGATTGAGGTAGAAGGAGAGGAAATAAAAGTATAGATAAGCGACACTATAAGATCCGAAATATATTTCCAGAGTTTGCGGCGTTAAGTCAGACGAAGATAATATAATTGGAAGGAAATATGTAAAGGTGGAGGAAGACAACAGCTTTAGGACACCATAAAAAACTCGCTATCGAAACCTGGACTTCTCTTGCGTAAAATACGGTACAATTTTC
>JAHYSP010008190.1:1278-14559 GCA_019455505.1 Pleochaeta shiraiana | reverse complement strand
AAATAAATAAATAAATAAATAAATAAATAAATAAATAAATAAATAAATAAATAAATAAATAAATAAATAAATAAATAAATAAATAAATAAATAAATAAATAAATAAATAAATAAATAAATAAAATATCGACAGGGAAAGGCCAAAAGATCAGCATTCACAAGGATACACTCCTAATCCCTGAGCAGGAGTAAGGTGTGATACCCTGGCCAATATTGTGGTCAATATTGGCTTTATTCGGAATTTCCCCTATACATGTACTAATACTACTGGGATGTTCCACTTTGAAATAAAAAATTCAATTGAAGAAGACTTTTGAGCCAAATTTTCACTCTCGTTCAATTTGCCTATCACGTGATATAATCCAAGTGTTTAACATTCTTGCCTTACCTTCCAAAGTATCACTCAGCATTGCGTACGTACGCGTAAATAAATATATACTTGCCATTTACATATCTTCACAATGTGCTACAGAATTTTTTTTTGAATTCTAAAACTTTTAGAAATGATAACAAGTACACCAATGTAAAAGATTGAAGGACGGTATCATATAGTAAAAATAAATCAAGAGGCGACGCAGTTAGTCGCGTCATACGGCGATTAGTTCAAATTTATGTCACGTTAGACACACGACCACAGTGTTTTTCATATGACCATCAACGAACAATCGATGCTCTACGAGTTTTGGCGTGTACTAGTAACATGTATCATATTAATCCCTAAATCTAACAAGATATAAAATCAAATTAAAACAATAGTCCCTCTAAGTAAAAAGAATAAAAATAAGACATGATTATATATTAATTCTTCCATAGTACTTATCGTCTCCGTGAGTGTTGGTAAATACATTCGTTTGGGAGCAGAGTTATAAGCAGAAGCCAAAGATGACGTTTGCGGTTTAGTAATTCCATTTGTTATAACCAGTATGGACAGCTCTCGGAACCGAGAGCTATATCTCAGTCTTCTATTGATGAAAAATGGTTGATGTGGTTGGAAGATATGGGTGTTTGGAGTTGGCGATGTTGTTGTGTAGGGCTGTGAGGGTATGATTGTGTAGGGCTGTGAGGGTATGATTGTGTGGGGCTGTTGTGGTGTGGTTAGCGAAGAACCTAATTAGTACCTCGAGATATACAAGCTTAAGACTCTGCGTGGCTTGGCTATCGAGTTGGAGTGCTGCGATCGAAATTGACAGTTGGAAATAATTTTATTTGATTTGTTGAGTATTTTTTGTTGCTCAAGCCTACACTGCTTCGCAGCTCGTTTGTTAAAATTACTCAGAATCACATGTCCAAGGGGTGGGCGACTCGCTTATATGTATAATTATGTAATATTAGTTTATCATAAAAATGGTCCTCTCAAACAACGAAAAGGTAGACGAATATATATTTGTACATCCCAGAACCCTAGTGTGTTTTATCACTAAACATTCCACAAGTTTAGCTAACAGTGAGCCAGAGCACTATCCCAGAAGGGATACAGGCCGTATGAATGGTACCTAGAATACATGATCCCTCAATATACAGCAACGCGGATACGGTGTCCAACCTTTTACCAATAAATACGTTCGAGCCAGCTAGTTATATGTGGTCTGATGGGCAGGAAGGCATTGTTCATTAATTGAGGGAAAATTTAATGAGTGGGAAAACATTGAGGGAAATAGCCATCAGGAAAGCCTCAGACATTTATTGTGTGATCTTTTTTTCAACGAGCAGCCGCAGTCTTCCCCCGAACAAGTCATGTAGGAATGTAATCAACTACTTCTCAAAAAGTTCAATCGACACTTGACCATCTGCAACAATAGTTCATTCAAATCGGGATTTGTCAGTATTTAATCTTTTACTCGACACCCTGGGACGGTTCTGGCTTTATAAAAAGGGTGCTATGAGGTGGTGCTATGAGACGAAGATGATTGATACCCACGGATTTGAATGAGTATCCTATTGGAAAAGATGCCTCTCAACTTGGCCCCTTTTGGTCGGATGGTGTAGTGGTATGCCATCCGGGCTGGCCTTCCAAGTAGAGTTTGGATAGCCTTGACACCTGCCCCACTTGAGACGGGAGACCACTGGTTCGAATCCAGTAGACCCTACCTTCTTAGGGAGTGAAATGTATATTTTGATGGAGGTACACTTGAACAACCAAAGGTTTCTTGAGAATTTCCCTTTGGTGGATATTCACGGAAGAGAAGCACAGGAGGTAACTTCATTTCACGAAGTGGTATTCGCAAATGCAGTTTGAGTGTGAGTGTCCAATTAATCTAAATCACGTATTCATGATATCTTGTCCTTGATAGTCTTAGACTCCATAAGGACGATAAAATAACAAAAACAAAAAAACTTGGCCCCTTTCCAACGAGATGAATGGTTCTCAGGGGTCACCACGTGAATTTAAAGAGTAGAACTTGATGTCCCTTAACTTTGAGTTGAACCAATGCAAGGCCAAATATGGAGCTGACCAGTCACGTGAAGCTTAATGAACAGCTGCGCCCACATTTGTATGGCCGAATAAGTTTTCTGAGTAACTTTCGGTAAATTTATATTTGATGATGTTAAAAGTAATTTTTGAATTACTAGCATATTTCTATTTTAAATTCCGCAAGTTGAGGGGCCTTTTAGAGGGAAATAAGTCGTGTGTCTGGCTACTTGGATTGCTAGTCGAGTAATTTCGCTTTTCATTTCGCTGAACCCGGCACGGAATATCTTTGTCATCCTGTGTTTGCTGCCATTGAGAAAATATTATTTAGATGTTGCTGATAAATTGAAATATAAAGCTGTGTTGTAGATTATAGAAGTGAATGAAATTTACGACTCGCAACCCATGCTGTTACTCTCTCACTCGCTGACTTATCCGAGGTAGGTATTTACTTATTACATAATAGTTTTGAAAACTCTGCCTTAGTCAGTTGAAGCTTCCCCCTTTTGGTTTCCAATTTGTGATAAACATGGACTATCCAGCATCAATTAGCCTTAATTAATAATCGAATCCTCGTCCTCAAAATTTCCCGCTCTCTATATGTTGAATATATGAAAAATAAATTGATAGTTAATTTTAATTAAATCTCCCCTTGGCTCTCAAACACGTCAAATATTCCTGGTCTCGATTGTCATTTCGATTCCTTTCAGTTCGTAACTAATTATATATAAAGATCTCTCAACATATTTATATTATACTTCATCCATTCGACCTCTTTTTATAATTCTTATCTCTATCTTTAGGAAGACTTAATTCGAATCAATGTCTTCGACGATGGTGGTCAACAGTCCTGCTAAAGGATTATCTGCTGCTCAAAAATTAATGCAAAAGCATCAGGAGGCCTACAATCCCATTATAGAGGAAAACATATCAAATAACTCATTATTAACAACAACTTTGGGTACTCGGAACTTCACATTTGACTCTCAAAAGGTGCATGATGTGACTCCTCTGCCAGCAAGAGCTTCTGATAAACAACAGATTGACCCAGTGTCCAAGAAAGATAATCATGTTTTAGATACGCAATCGGATAAACTATTTCCTGGACTTGGAACAGGTGTTCCTAAAAAAGTTGCTGCTCCTGTTTGGGGAGCAAATAAATTAACTTTAGATGGGCAGTCTCAATCCATACCAAACAACTCCTCGTCGAATGATTCTTGCATATCTTCTGAAGTTGCCTCCACGTCTCCACCATCAAGAGTGCTTCCACCATCCTTAGCTGGACAGATACAAGCGCCTCTTCTTACACTTTGCAGTAAAGATATCTTACCGCGTAATCAACTTAAGAAGCCTATTCCTGACTTATTGAAGGATATAAATAAGAAGTTGCGGACAAACTTGGTCATGATGACAGGAGAAGGTGGTGTGCTTGAATTTCGGGAAAACAGTAATCAAAAAGAAACTTTAAAACAGCAAGCAATCAAAGAATTAGGAGCACTCGTCGGAATCAAGGTACATAATTTAGCCATACATGCCTGTCAACTTAATAATTACTTACATGACGGTAGAAATCTATCAAAATAGTGGTTCCCCGATCTGTCAAAGCTTATATTATTGGCAAACAAGGTTCAACTATCAACGCTCTTCAAGAATCGACTGGAGCAAAGATTCAATTACCTAAATCAGAGGAAGTTTCAATACCAGCTGATGAAGATGATGTTATGATTGATGTTATAATAGAGGGTAACCCTGTTGCTCTCCAGCTTGCTCAAAAAGAAATCAGTAAAATCGTTAGCGAGCGGAGTATTAATATTCAATTAAGACTTCGATCTATTCCATCTGAATTTTATCCCTTTATTGCCGGGCCTAATGATGTGAGTGTCAGTGCTTTGGAACAGGCCCATAATGTACAGATTCGGACTCCACCCTCTCACATTTGGACCACTCAACCACCTCCGCAAAAACCTTCTGCAGGTCAATCGCCAATATTTACTCCTAACCCACTCAGTGAAGAATTTATAACTATTACGGGTGATCGAGCTAATGCACAAGCTGCACAGGCAGAAATCGAGCAACTTGCACAAAAGTTGCGCCGAGAATTAACAGTTGAACAGTTTATGGTAAATAATAGTCAACATCAATTTGTTATTGGTAAGCAAGGTGTTTCACCTCAGGTGTTTTTCGCCAATACCGGGTGTGGAATTATTCTTCCACAAGACTCCAACGAGGACTCTATTACAGTTGTTGGCCACCCAGAACGCATTGAACATGCCATGGACTACGCCATAGATCTAGCCAGCAGTATGAACCAAACTGTAATTGATGTATCGAGACTTTATCGAAATGCTCAAGGTAGTGCTCGAATGCATGCTCGAAATGTCACATTATATCTTCGTGATCGAAATGAGATAGAAAAAATATGTGGCCGCTACCATATCCACATCGCAACTCCAATGGATAGTGATGGGGCTGCAGCATGGGAGATTTTTTACCGTAGCGAAAACAGTAAGATTGCGACTAAAGCACAGAATGAGATTGGGAACATCATTCTAGCTCATCCTCCATCAAGGATGGCTACTCTCCAAGCCGATCCTTTCTTCCACGACTATCTGCGTCGAGATGTGACCCCAAGAGTCAAAAAGAACTATGGTGTACACATGGTTATACCGAGAGGAAATATTACCGAAGAAAATGTGTTGTTAGTCTATGAGGGAAAACCTGATGATGACTCTGATTATCAAATTCCCCGTGAAAAGCCAGACCATGAGCAGCTCGTGTTATTTGAATCAGCTCTCGCGGATGCACGAAAATATATTTTAGGTATCCTCAGCAGACAAGCACAAATTACCGAAACCACAATTGATGTTCCTCGGATGTAAGATCCCTGTCTAAACTTTAGTATTCTTAGGACTAATAATCAAAGTTTCCATGAAAAACTGCGACGCTTCATACAAAAAGAGCAAAAAAATCGTGCTGATGATCAAATACCGGTTCGCGTTTTCGGCTCTGGCACCAAAATTACATTACGTGGGCCCGAACCTTCTGTTGAAGCTATATCTAACAAAGTTAATGACTTTGTTGCGCAAGCTATTGAAGATGAAAAAGAACGTGACTTCACATTGTCGTTTAATTTTCCTCAGAAGCATGCAAATCAGCTGATCGGCAAAGGTGGAAGTCACATTCGGGATCTAAAGGAAAAATTTGACGTGGAAATTAATGTCAACGATGGAACAGTCGATGTTAAAGGCCCTAGAGCCAAATCAGAAGCTGCAAAGACACATATCATCACTCTGGGAAGGCAATGGGCCGATGAGGTCACCTACATCCTTAAAATCGACCCAATATTTCATCGAGAGCTTATAGGTGCTCAAGGTAATCAAATAAACCGACTCCAAACACGATACAAAGTCCAGATATACTTCCCTCGCTCCGCAAAGCCAGTAAGAGATGATCAGTCTAATGCGGACACAGCGAGTGAATTTGGTCGAAGGGGCTCGCGTCGAGAACAAGAGCCTGATGAGGTTATAGTCAAGGGTCCTAAAAAAGGAGCAGGTGAAGCGAGAGATGAAATTCTCTCTCTCCTCCAGTACCTTAAAGATAATTCCTTCACTGCCACAGTTTCAGTGCAAGCAGGACAACTTCCGTCACTGATAGGGCAACGCGGAAGTGGAATGGAGGAGATTCGACAAACTACCATGGCAAAGATTGAAATACCTAATGCTAAAGACGTTAAAGACCCTTCAATTAGAGTTGACATTCAAATCAAAGGAACAAAATTGTCAGTGGCACAAGCCAAAAAGCTCATTGAAGAAAAAAAAAAAGTTTTTGACGATACCGTAACCAAAACTCTTGAAATTGACAAAAAGCATCATAAAGCATTAATCGGAGCCCAAGGTTCGTTATTTAAACTGGTTATTTCAATCTACTAACTTAGCACTCCAGGATCTACCCTTCGCGATATTATTCTCAAAGCAGGTGGCTCAGATAACCGACGAGAACTTGCACGGACTGTTCAATTTCCAAAATCAGAATCCCAAGATAATTTAATCAAGGTTGAAGGTAATTCTGAACTAGTTGAAAAAATAATTACAGCCATGCAGAAGATTGTACATGACCGAGAAACCATGACTAGTGACACTCTGGATGTTCCCATTGAAAGGCATCGAACTATCATCGGCCGAAATGGAGAGGCAAAAAAAGAGCTTGAAAACACATTTAAAGTCTCTTTGGAGATCCCCAGACAGGGCAGTGGGTTAACAGAAGTCAAAATATTTGGCCAACCTGAAAATGTTGAAAAAGCTAAGGCTCGCCTTCGTGAACTTGTGAGTGAACAAAAAGGAGAAACAATTCAAATCCCTCGGAATATTCATCATGATGTTGCAGATAACGGTCAGATCTTCAGAAAACTACGAAATGATTATCATGTTTCAATTGATCATGGAGGTCATAAAGTCCCTTCAAAGCCTGTACTTGCTTTTAACGGACACTCAAATGGCACCAGACTACCTCTTATAACTGATAATGAAGCAGAGACTAAAGATTCGTACATATTCTCGACTGTAGACATCACCCATGCCAGAGAGGATGGTTGTATCCCCTGGATACTACGAGGCTCAGCGGAAAATGTAGCTAAGGCTAAGTCGTACATAGAGACGTCTGTCGAACGAGCGATAAAGAATACTACTCATGGGTTCCTTTTTCTTCCTGATCCTGGAACCTATAGATATGTTGTCGGTCAGGGCGGTAGTAAAGTCCAAAGTATCCGAAATGCCACAGGATGCAAAATCACAGTTCCTCGTGATAATAGTAGTGAAGAAGCCATCGAGATTATTGGCACCACTGAAGAAATTGAGAATGCCAAGAATATGATACTGATGGCAGTGAAGGATGGTATCAACGCCAGCAGTGTCAAGAAAAGTTTCGACAATGGCAAAAATAAGTATTAAAATAAAATACAGAAATTTAGTCTTAATGACTAGTTGATCCTAAGAATAGAATCTTAGGGTGACTCTTGGTAAGTTTTGGCGCAACTTTTCATCTCATTTCCTCTTCTACTATTATATCACGGGTACATGGCATGAGTGTAATCCGAAAGTAAGCATTTATTCTCCAAGAAAATGTATAATCTGAGAAGTATTACTAAATGGGCTTACTCGGGCGTTCGGGCTTGTCAGACTCAAAAGTTTCATCTACTTTATCTATCATTTTTAATTAATATATAGTTTTTTTTTTAGATTGAACAGTTATAACAGAATTACTACCCTAACAATGTAATTATGTCTTTTCACGTTCATCATAGTGTTTACAATGTATTAAATTAAGGTGCTATCACGTCACCCCTCCAGTCAAAACAGTTTCCTCTTTTTTCCAAGCCAACATTTCTTACAACATCCCACATCTTTGCGACCGCAAACTCAGGGTCGAATAATTTTTCTTTAGGCACATTTGACCAAAAATCTTTGCTAAGGCCGGTTTTAACCGTGCCAGGATGATAACTTATGGCTGAAGCAAGATCCCCGCTTCTGGAACGTAGAAACAAATCAAAACTCTTGGTAATGCTATTAACGGCTGCCTTGGAGGCACGATAAGAATACCAGCCTCCAAGATTGTTATCAGTAATAGAGCCTACTCGTGCAGACATATTGAGCCACATGGCATGAGAGGGTAGAGTCGGGTCTGTGGGTGAAAATGCCGATTTTTTTCGGGGAAGGAACGAGGAGAAATGTTTAATCATCAGTAATTGTCCGATTGTATTTATTGCGAAAGTTTGAGTGACATCGACATGTTTAATCTGTGATGGGGATTTCTCCGGATGAAGAATACCCGGGAGACAAAAGGCAAGGTGAAGAAAGTTATGGGCCGAAGATGGAAAGATAGATTGAACCTCGTCTGCGGCTTGAGCAATTGTACTTTCATCTAGAGATTCCTTCCACACAGGGGATTGATGTATCAGCTTCTATCTCCAACACAAATTTTTGGAAATTTTTTTCTTTTGAAATTTTTATTTGACATTCTAATTACCAGTTACATCCAAAGTTAGAATCATGAGACGTTTTGGATCCACATTTGATGGAAGATCTTCCAGGATATTCCGCTTCACAATTATGGCATCTTTTCGGACTGTGGCCACAATTGGCATTGACGTGTGTTGAAGAAGATGGCGCGTCAAATAAAATCCTATTCCTCGACTTGCTGGACAAACCAAAGCCCAGGAGGAGGAAGTCCAGGTCATGATTGACTGTTATATAGAGAAATATTTTGATAGATGGAGAAATAAGGCGAAAATAAATTGTAAGGGGAGGAACAGGTTTAATAAAGTCTTGGCTAAAATTTCTAATTTAATAGATCAGCGAAGATTGTTGATTTGAAGCAAAATTTATCTAAATAAATTATTATCCTGTTGTAAGTAGTCAATGACGTCAAGATTTTAGTTGGGTAATGGTTAACGACCAGACATAGAGAATAGTCTAGGGCTGCATTAAAATCCATTACAGAATTAAATTAACCGGCATGGACGAGCTGAGATTTGGGGCGTCGCTGAAGAGCGATGAAGAACTAAATTTTTGGAGAAATATTTATTCTAGTTATATCAGTCTAGTTAGAAATTTTCAACCAAAAAGTGGCCAGATGAGAACAAATATTACTTCCTTACTGGGATATTGAAAACAAAAAAATCGCTGTGGGTCGTTACATACATGTAGGTGGAAAAGTGAATTCTTTGTCGGACATTCTGAGCTATACTATACTAAACCCACAAGTCTATTTTTTATATCTGCTTTAACATCCCCCACCACAGTTCCATACACTATTTCGTTGCTCCACGTATTAATCAATCCTTGAAGGAAACCCATTGTAGATCAAAATAATTTTTTTTACAAATTAATACTGAAATTTTGAGTAACTCAGCTTTAGGAAGCTTTTGCAGCTTTTTATAGTTATGAATTTCCGTCGCAGCGGGCTGTAGCTGCAGCTTATAATATTCCAGCTGCTACTTTCAATCAGAATCACTGAGAAATTAAACCCACACAAACTAGGTGCGGAACCGATAAAACTTCTATAAAATGATCAGCAAATACCTTGTGAACTGGATAATAGAATTAGACCATTTAAATCAGGCTGGCTCCCTCCTACGTTCACCTGAGAAAAATGGTTGCGAAGATAATTGACTTTTAGGGGGGGCAAAACTTCTGTGGAGAAAAATTGGGTACATCGGTTTATGTCGTGTCACCCACAAATTAAAGGGGTTATGAGTACGCCAATAGATAAGTTAAGAGTGGAAGCAGCTACTCTTGAAGTTATTGATGACTTTTACCCGCTTTTCGAGGGTGTGAAGCGCGACTCCCAGGCTCGCCCAGAGAATATATGGAACATGGACGAACACGGACTTGGACTTGGCACTTGCACAAATCAGCGGGTAGTAAGTGCATCAGATAAAATTTCTGCTTATCGGAAAACTCCCCAAGATCGTGAATGGGTTTCAATCGGAGAAACTATTAGTTATGATTGCCGCAAAACTCGAACCCTGATAATTTTTTAAGGCACTACACCATAAACATCTTGTTTCGAGGAGGTCCCTGATTAGGTATATAAAATATTTGAAAATGAATGGACAGTAAATCGGATTGCTCTTGAATGGCTGAAAACGATTTTCTTTTCCGAAACTAAGTCTCAAGACGAATGAGAATTGCTGGCGTATTCTGCTACTTAATTGTCATGGAAGTCACACAAGCGTGAATTTTAAATTATAATGCTATAAAATAAAGCTTATCTAATATATATGCCCCCTCATACGATTTATATTCTTCATCCGCTCGATTTGGCATGTTTCTCGCCTCTGAAAGCTCGTTACCATCAGCTGATCTAGGAAATATCCACAACCTACGACACTGCGTCAATTAAAAAGCAATGATTCATCAAATGTTATAATGAAGCACGTAATGAGCGCCTTATGGATCTTCAAATAAAAGCTGGATGGCGTGCGGCTGGCTTAAACCCATTTAATCGAAAAAAAAAAAGGATTGATAAATCCCTTTACTCTGCTCTGTTTACATCAACGCCCAAAATTACCAGAACCACAGCCTAACAAGCGTTAAATTGATGAGATAATTACTCATAGGAAACCAGCTAATGTCCACGCATGCATTTTAATCTTAAGAGATAAAAATGAGCTTACACGGGATACAAGTTTGTTTATACAGAAAGCCCCCAAACCAATCGGTGAGCTCCAAGCGCTTCTGGCTGAGAAAAAGATGAAAAACGAAGCCCTAGCTCTAAAAATTGAACATAAATCAGTTTCTAAGAGAAAAAAGAAAAAGATTTCAGTCGACCTGAATACTCAATTTTCGATTATTGAAGCGATCAAAAAAGCGCAGTTGGAATCTTTAGTAGTATCAGCTGCTGAAGCAGAAAACATAGCACTAGACAATATGTGGTTCCAGGTACATGTCTTCCTGTAATGTCGATTCTGTAAAATCATTTTTAATGTAACAGTGATAACATTCTTAATCAGCTTTAGCGACTATAGCCAAGAATGAGCGAAGAGTGTTCATTCTGACTGTGAGGGCAAAATTTTTGTTGTAATCTACCCCATATTTTTGGCAAAAGCCTATTGCAACCAAACGAATTTTATACTGTTCTACGAATCCATCATTCTTTAACTTATGTTTAAAACCCCATTTGATTGAGACAGTACTTGTTCAATTCGGCAAAATGTGTTCCTCCTAAGTGCGGTTTGTGACCAAGGCGTCAATTTCAGTTAAAATAACTTTTTTCCACATGGCACCATGAGTCTTATTATTTACAACTTCTTTATAAGACCTAGGAACAGCTATATCATTTATTATTTGTGCAGGCAGCGCATATTCTTCGCTTCCAGTTGTAGATGCCACTGTGAAGTATGTTCGCTTTTTTTCACCAACAGTTAGTTTCTCCCTCAAACGTTAACACCCATCCTAGGAAATTACAACCCCCTGGGTTAACTAGACATATCTCCACCATCCTGTTCATATCCACCGCAGAACTGTGGAAGGTTCTGTTGGATTTGAATCTGTTGAAATTAAGTGCTACTAGCAGTTTAGAGATAGATAGANTAGATTACTATAGTATATATAATTAGCACTCTGTGTCTAAGTGGGAGTAATCAACAACTCCACACTTCAGATTTACAGACTCCTATTTGTGCCACTCTGTTATTTCCATTATTTGTGATAGTTTCTGCTATTCTAATAATTGTGACTATCTAAACCAAGTATAACAACTTGTTGCTATTCACAAGCCCCAAAACTTTCAACAGAATCAACCGTCTCCTGTCTCAAGTGGGTTAGGTGCCCAGATTACCAAACCCTAATTGGGAGAACAGCCAGGACGGTACACCACAATACCATCCGACCCTTTAGATACAATCATAATATCCCTTAATTACCACCAGTTATTCATCTCCCTTTTGTGTTAATTTTTACCAAGATCTGACCTGAAGAATGGAAGCTAGTACCAAAGCCCATTAATACTCATTGAGTGAGCAGTCAGGATTTTCGATAGTGTACTAGAGTACGTGTCACGAGACCGACAGCCTTGCTCGAGCTAGTACCCCCCTAATAACACATAAATAGATATTTCATCTGTATGGATCTAACTTTCGTCTGATATCGCACCACGCAGTTATAACCTTAGCGCTCTAGATCCTGATGCCATATTCCAGTTTATATACCATGACACTGTGTGCGATCTACGTTTATGTCCCGCCGCATTTATTACCAAAACTCATCCAATAATTTCCTAAACCAGATTTCAGTTCGCGACCCGTCAAATAAATATATTAATAGGACTTGATTTAAGAAAGACTTTGTTGTGATACATAACCACCCACAGTCGCTCTAGTGAAGATTTGTTATACACTATATGCTAGGACTAGCGTTGACCTGGAAACCATATTTCATGTAAATAAGCAAACAATATATAGATAGAAAATAAACAACAGTATTCCCAAAACAATCTACTTCTAATATATGTCTTTACGCACTCCTGACTTAGGAATATGATTCAATTTACCAATTCTAAAACATTAGATATCTTTTCTATCATCAAGTTTAGGTAATATGAACTAACATATGTCTTCAAATATATATCCTCCCAATTGATCGCCGGCTTTCAACAAAGCTGGCTGAATTTGAGCACCGCAGTAGAAGAACACCAATCTCCCGAATACTCAAACCCAAGTCACTTACTAACTTTATTGTTTTAACCGTTGACACTCCTAAAAAAAAAGTATGTTTTGGCTACTTCACTGTTAAGGGAGAGCATGTCAGTCGGACATGCACGAAAGCAATGCCCAAAATAGGTTTTATTTTTCTATGATTTTACAGGTCTGAATACAGCTGTTCTTATGAACATGAATTTAAGCAAGCCAATAATATCTATCAAACAGACAAGTGGTTTATCAAAACAGTTAATCCTAGTGATCCCACCTCAGAGTGATTTGTCGAGTTAGGATTGGCGTACTAGGAACCTGATTGCGGTATTAAATAGTGCACTAATTCAAGCTCATTAGGAAGTTATTAGTTTAAATCAGACCTCTAATCAAAGGAACAATTAGCTTGAAGCTCATCTATCTGATATTAGGGTTGGAACTGGAGTCATTGTTTACATCCGAGGCTGCATAAGTTAGTTGGGTATTATATTTACTGGCGCTTAAGGAACTTGGGTACTATACTGCTCCGTCCAGGCCGTTCTCCCAAGTGGAGTCTGGGTAGCCTGGGCACCTACCCCACTTGAGACAGGAGATGGTTAATCCAGGGTTTGTAATTTCCTTGGATGGATTTTCACGGATGAGGGGAGACTGTTGGCCAAGAAAAAGCGAACATACTTTGTAGTGG
>JAHYSP010008188.1:0-19815 GCA_019455505.1 Pleochaeta shiraiana | reverse complement strand
CCCCCCCCAAAAAAAAAAAAAAACCTGATCACTCGACCCTTTTCAGCCAGCCTCACCTAAACAAAATTTCTTGTTTGCTACACTGACTTTTCGGCCGAGAAAAGAGTTCAATAATCTTCCCAGTTGCAACACTTTCATTTATCTGCTAAGGGGAACAAGGGCAAGAAGATTGTATCACAAATCAAATAGCGCAACAAGCTGGAAACATCAGGCAATTTTAAAAATCAGGCATCAACATCATCAGCAGAAACATTAGCAGCAGCAGCACTAACAGCAACAATTTAGCTAGCTCTAATCGCTGGCTGTTTTGTATGCCAAAGAAAGAGTCACTACTTCTCTACATAGCAATAAACGTGGGTTCAAAATATTTTCAACATTTTTTTTACTTGTGATCATCAGCTAAGGGCTTAGTTGATGATTGATAATTTCTGAAAACCTGTGGCTTAAGTCACCAACCCGTTTGCTGTAACACTACGAAAAAAACCGAGAAGAAGACCACATTACTCGATTTTAAAATTCCGACCAACGATTTGAGATCTTCATCACCTGTTCATGACTTGATCTCGCCATTTTCTGAGACTAAGAGAAAGGAGCAGGTGAGGTGAGATGGCTTCCAAAGTGAGTTTTGATCTTTATCGGGTTTCCGGACTCACCAATCATTGACTCTAAGCTGAGATAAACTGACTCGGAATTTTACCGAATAGTTTCTTCGAGAGTATAAGCTTGTCGTAGTCGGGGGTGGTGGAGTAGGAAAGTCTTGTTTGACAATTCAATTGATACAGAGTCATTTTGTTGACGAGTATGATCCGACTATCGAAGGCATGTCCCACAACTACTTTATCGTACCATCCAATCTCTCACATTTTACCTCATAATTAATAAAATTATTTATCTCAATAACTAATTCAATAATTATTAGATTCTTATCGAAAACAATGCGTTATTGATGACGAAGTAGCTCTGCTAGATGTTCTTGATACGGCAGGGCAAGAAGAATACTCTGCCATGCGCGAACAATACATGCGTACAGGCGAAGGATTTTTACTCGTTTACAGTATCACCAATCGCCAGTCGTTCGATGAAATTCTAGTATTTCAACAACAAATTTTGCGGGTAAAAGACAAAGATTATTTCCCAATTATTGTGGTGGGTAATAAATGTGATCTAGAGAGCGATAGACAGGTATCAGAGGCTGGTATGTTGTTTCTCTAAATTTCAACATAAAAATTCTACATGAATTACTGGTCTAACTTTCATTCCATCAATCTCAAAATATTTTAACATCTCTATTACTTTGCATTGACTAATATCACGTGGTACCAGAGGGTAATTCATTAGCACGATCTTTTGGCTGCAAATTCATAGAGACATCAGCAAAGTCTCGGATTAATGTTGATAATGCTTTTTACGATATTGTACGTGAGATACGACGTTACAACAAAGAAATGACCGGCTATCCCGCTGGAGGTGGCTCTGGCACTGGTAGCGGTGGCCCTAGTGGAAAGCTAGAGATCGAAGGTGGCGAGAAAAATCGAAAATGTTGCTCGAATTGCGTGATTATGTGAAGCATTCATAATAAAAAAAACTTTCACCTATCCTTTCCTGCATAACCGCCACATTTAAATTTTTTGGGCGAAGGGGGATTACGATCAATAGATTTTGGTCTTAAAAGTTCACTTCACCACCTCCTAATCCCCAAAGTACTTTCTATTTCTTCGGCGAGGAATTTTTTGAAGGGAAATACATCTAACGCGACATCACCGAAGAGCGTTTAAAAAAAATCTTTTTCTTTCTCATATTTAAAAGTAATTAATTGATGGGTCATCGAATTTGGTACTGGTGAACTTCTGGAATAGATTTGCGCCCGGTGTAAGAGTTTTCAGGGGTAGGGAGTTAGACGCTCCTATTCCAGGAGACATTTCGGTATTTAGTACATAATAAACATGATAAGGGGGGAGGGAATGGCGTGCGTGGAATGGAAAAAAACCTTGATCATTGGAGATCGCAGGCGTAGGTTGCACTTTATTATATTACATTTCTAATATTACTCAATCAGGAATTAAACCTGTATGAAGTGGTGTTGATGACAATGGCTATTGATATGATACTTATAAACATCTATAACAAACGGGAGATGGCAAGAAATTGCTGATCAAAATAAGTGAAAAAAGCTCAGAAAAAACGTTACTAATTTGGATCTATTGTCTATAGGATAAATGAACTTTGCACGTGACTTAAGAATATTACATTTTACTCTGGCTGGCGCGCTTGCACACCATTGATTTACACACTGGAGTCAAGGATTATCTTAGACAAGTTTCTTTAGCAGAACGCACAGATCAATTGATAAAGTTGTTCATCTGTGCAAAAGCAATGGACTAACTAACCTTAACCATTTCTACATGTTCCCTGTGCCAGCTTGCATTTTTTATTTATGCCAATAAACATGTGATGTGTTTCAAATTCAGATTTGAAATTCCTTCTCATTTATTTTCATATGACACGGGAGTGGCCGGGCTACCTTAAAAGCCGTAATGTGGGAAGAACAAACTGAATTAGTTTTTCGCACAGCCAATTAACCGTAAATATAAACGCTCTTAGAGTCCCTATCATTTACAATTAGCTTAATTTGGTAAGTAAGACTATAAAGACTATAGGAAAGAACGTTGTTTAAATACCCAACAAAAAACTCTGGTCGCGTGACTTTTAGCTAATTTTTTTTCGTTTCAGGCTTTTATCAATGGCATGTGACTGCGATACCCTTGCCTATCCATCGCGTCTTCAAGTATCAATTCTAATCAGTTACACAACTTACCGCATGATGCAGAATATTTATCTTAACATTTATTTATCTCCCAATCTTCAAAAGTGCAATCCAAAATTGAATCTCTCTTCTGCTATGCATGCAATGACTTTGTTGAATCAAGTCAGCCCGGCTTTAATTGCCAGGCAAAAGAATGAAGACATGCTCGAGACTGTAAAAAACGTGCTACTCTCCCAGAAGTTGATGAATGGGAAAGCTTTATTTATGAGGTTGAAACGTGGAATCAGCAAGTAGGTCATTGCTAAGATGTGACTACTGTGTCCGTGTCTCAATTAACCGTCGGTCTAGAGTCAAACCGAAGACCTTAACATATGTTACACTTTCAATCTTGACAAAGTACCCATCAATTTCCGTCATGTATCTGCGTTAAACGACGAAACAAACGATAGTGATTCTGAGGTGAAGAAAGCGGTAAAAGAACTTACAGACATTACAATTGAAGCCGGTGGTCATAAATATGTGTACTGAAATCGTATTCCTAGCAATTGCAACATTATCTTTTACTATTACTGTTGCCAAGATAATTCAAGAATAAGAAAGTCGATAGAATCAGGTCAGCGTGATCGAGAGCGGATAGAAAGGCTTTCGTGCCAAAGCCTGTTGAAGTTGAAAATCCGTCCGTTGAATCGCCGAATTACAGTGATTATGCGACAAAACTATTATGTCCCTTACGATGAGATTCGGTTGTCACCAACAATAGTAGACTTCATCGAGTTCAATTTAAAAAATACCGACCGAAATATATCATGATCTACAATCATCTGATATTCCAGGCGTGGAGAAACTTCGCAAAAATCAGGTAGCTTATCGATGGGATCAAACTAATTCAGATATCTGGAAACGCGACGTAGATCCATTCAAATCAGCCAAAAAACTTCATGCTGAGCTTGAGAAATAACATGATTGTAAGATTATACCACAGATAACTTCGATGGTTTAGTTATTTATATAAATGGTGCGATGCCTTTTATTGTACATTAAACCAAAGAATTGGCTATTGATGCCACATATGGCACCAATAATCGAGGTTAAATTCATGTCCTGAACTTTTTAGCATGTTAATCATCTTAGGTATAGAGTTTGGTGTTTTAGCGGAGCTAGATGAGACCGGTGTTCCATAGTTTACCTCTTTGTCGGTGCTAAAAAGGATTTCGGAACTTGCAGTCTAGGCTCCTCTAGACCTGGGTAGTCCGGAGCAAAAACCTGGATTTTAGAACAGTTTCTTGAACCTTTGAGGTCTTTTGACTTTGAACCAGATTTCTTCCACTGCGATAAAGATATAGTGGAAATTGCTGCCATTCAACAAATCTAGCCTAACTCTATTATTCAACTTTGCTATTGGTATGCCAAGAGAGCGATCAAGAACAAGCTCAAAAGCTCTGGGATGACAAAGACTCATAACAATTACTATCCCGAGAAGTTACATAAGTCAGTGCCAACACTTGAGGTGTGCTGGGGGTTACTTCAAACGCGTCGACTAAATGGTGACCACTGTTTCGGTCGATGTCAGTGTGCTCCTAATGCTGATTTTCCCGAGCTGGGCAGACTCGAGCCTGCCAACGAAATTGAGTAAAAAATAGTCCTAAGAATTTTTAGTCGATACTTCAACATGCATCCATTGATACTTTATAAGAATGTACCATTCTTCTCCCCCGAACAGATTCATTTTAACTGCATCAATGAAATGTACACTTGGTGCCGATCTCACGGATCTTTTCGTCTATGGACTTATATGTTTATAAATTGGTATGCTCCAAATCAGTGGAAGCTATGGGCACGCTCGATAAATCCCCATCAACTATTGGTCCCCAAGACTATAATGATCGCTGAGTCCCACTGGCGAACAATAAAACACGATTATTAGCACAAACTCAACAAACCACGACTTGATAAAGTAATTTACATTTTTACCTCGTATCTTATCCCTTCGTTGTTGGAGCAGATGTATGATATCAGTGAAGGGAATCTCAGGAAGTGCCTTGCTGCCTGGAGACCTGAGTTTAATTGAGAATGGAAAAGATTGAAGTTGATTAGTCTCGAAGTCTATCTTCAGAGTCCATATATATTCCACAAAGATCCTTTAACACGGACGTGTGTATGTGATGAATTTCTTTTGAGTCGTTTCCTCTTGTGTGAACATATTATATACCGCTTCAAGGATATCTTAAGTTCGAGAAAGTAATATACCCAGATTCGTCCGCAACGCAAATAGCCCTTTCGGGTGGCGGAAGAGCTTGAGCTCTTTCCAGAATATAGGTTAATGATGGATGATAGGCTTACGAGTTGCGAAGATGTAAACAATGTGGATGATGATCTTGAGGAAGACGTAGATTACAGATTGGGGTCTGAGGAAAAATTCGAGGAAACTGATGATTTGACTTCACAATGCGAGCATGAAGATAAAAATATCGCTCAGCAGCTCGCGTTATTCGATCAAAACCGGGCAGAACTCATCAGAGTTAGAAACAATGTTGAAGCGCAGAAAAATAAAGGCATCTTGAAGTTTGTTAACGCTTTCAATAATCATTTTGCTAAATACAACTGCCATTTCTTTATTCAACAAGAAAATAAGTCATAAAGTTAATCAGCAGGACATGTCAAAGACTTGGTCAAATAGAAATAAGCTTAGTTCAACAATGTTCTACGAATACTACTCAAAAAATAGCTTACCAGAACTTATAAAAATATATTTTGTAGTGCTAGAGATCAATAAAATTTGCTTCCGAAATACTTTTTACTTTTGTAAAATATATCTCTGCGCCAGGAAGTAAATTCTTTGATGCTAAGTAATTCGTTTAATGAATAATGCGGACAGGTAAATTATCCATCTATGATACGTGATTCGTGATCTATTAAACATTTCTAGAAATCATATTCTATTAATTCTGATACAACTTTTAGCGACGTCTATTACCAGCCAGAGACTTAACTAACTAAGCGAAAAGTCACGCGACCAAAGTTTTTTTGTTGGGTAAATAGCGGAAATAATAGGAAAGCGAAGTATCGCTTTACCCGTTATCGGCAGTACAAGTAGCCCTAATAATTGTCGAAAGTTAAATTTCGAACTCTAAAATTTGGAGACCTTTTTTTACTTTTTTTATTTTTTTACTGATAACTGGAAAGGTGATTCGATATAAAAAGCAAAAAAGGTCTCCAAATTTTAGAGTTTGAAATTTAAAGTTCGACAATTATTAGAGACACTACTGACAGTGAGTGGTAGGGTAATACTCCTGTGACCCTATATATCATATTATATAAATTAGGCTCTCACCAAATCACGTGACATTTGTCCAAAAAAAGTTTAGAAATACAGTATGTAATGGGTAAAGAAAGTACACCGCTTAAAGTACAAGGAGGAGACAGGGGCTGGCCATATGGGGAATACTTTTCTGCCAATACTTTTTAGTAGTGATACACGATTTTCGTGTCATTTTGTATGGTGATTTTAATTCCCAGAAAAGAAGACACATCTGTCTTTACACCTAAGCTAGAGGACCTAGCTCTCGTGCACCCACCAAAAATAGTTACCTATTACTCAAGTATTCTTACACAACAAAACTAACTATATCTTATATTAAAATTGCCATAAATTACACATTGATTCAAATGTTTGAGCAGCTACACCTTCTGATTGTTAGGGGTGTAACGCAAATGGTTTGAGCAGATGCCATAAATAATTAATATATTTCTATCAAGGAGAAAATATGTTTATAACGGGAAGTTTCTATTTATACTATACTAGCTCGAGCTGGGATCCTCTCTAATCCTATTCTGTCTCATTTTCCCTGTCATCCCTGTCATCACTCGCTTATGATACAAGGCTGGGCTAGGTAATTAGCCCAGCCTCGGGATATCGGGCAAAACTCGTAACACTGATGCCCTTTAAGTAATTCCTTCACCCAAATTTGACGATTCCTGATCTGCTTGATCCACAGTAGCCCTAATAGCCTCAACATCACTAAAGCAATCATTTGAATTTATCTCAATCCGCTTTCATGCTCGTGTGCACTTTGCTATGTCTTAGTGCTTAACTCGCTGTAGCTCGACTGTTTGTTTAGCTTTCCCAGCATGACCCTTGACAATCGCCTTGCCAGCTTTGCTAAGTAACGCCCTTGGATTTCGGTAGAGAGTTTCTGTTTGTAGAATCTTTTGTGTAGCCACATAAAGTGTTTGTTGGCTTTGAGGTGTGTTGAAAGTTTGATCTGAATTTTCTGGAGATGTCTAAGTGTTAGGCGGAGTGGTTGGTCGGCCAGATATTTGTGATGACTGTATTACAATTTCTGGGTTATATGGGCAGAGGCCACTAGCTCTCCAACCTGCCCGAATTACTCGCACTGAAATTCCTTCCTCCCTTTCCTTGTAATATGCACTTATAAAGCGCTATTTTTTTACAGGTGCTGCATCATCAAGTACAGAGAGATCCCTAATTTGATTCCGATATTTAGACTTGACTACTGAAAAGGGAGCAAGATCCAAGGAATGTGATATTTGTGAGGAATGGGGAGGAAGATACAAGAGGTGAATATTGTACCTCCGGCAAGTCCACATAAACCCAATAGGGATATGAGAGCCATGACCGTCGAGAATAAGAAGTTGATGTTGGCCTTGTTATGGGGTGGATTTTGGGCATAAAGATTCGATTTCACTATTCCAGTCCAATGGAATTTGATGTCCATTCATTCTCCGATGTTTTGCACAACCAATCAGGTATAATTTCTACCGGCAATTAAGTCATTTGTAGATTTTAGTCCTTAAATATGACCAGGCACTGAAGCTTGACTCCAGCGGCCGAAGTGCTCTCAATTATTGTTGGAATATAACTCCTTGTTGATTTCTTCCCTCTGTGCGAGATGGAACAATAAAACAAAAGTTGCCAGTACTAAGGAAAATCAATTCTCAGGAAATGTGTCCTTAGGCATAAGTGTCAACTTCATCACTGTATGTGCTATCTGGCCGTAATTATGAAGACTCCTAGTAACAACAAGAATAAATCTTGAAATGTCAAGCAGGATCATGTTGTCAGTAGTACTCATAACAGATATGTGTTCTTAACAGTGAAATACTCTACGAAATACTAGTAATTCGTACCTATGAATATGTATATAGTAAGATAGATTTCCATAGTTTTATATACAATCAAAAAAATATATACATTGAATCATTTCTTTGACAAGTTATTTAGATTTATTTCTACTTCTTTTACATCTTTGTATCTTCGAGGTCCTTTTTCTGGAAACTGGAATAATCCTTAAGAAAACTTCTCTTAGGATAACTCCCAATTTCTCATAACAATTATCGAAACCAATTCCCGATTTTTCAGAAGATTTTAAGTAAGCCTTCTTTTTTGATGCATAGAGAACTACTTGAGAGTTTGTGCACACTCCTAGAGCAATACCTGTCTCATCCATACTTCATATATTTTCAGTTTTTATGTCAAATTGATTTTTGGTTCGCTCAAAGAGCTTAAGAAACGAGCGAATAATCCCAGAGTTGGCTACATTAGCTCTTGCAACCGCATTATTTCTCCCAACTAGAGATGCAACCCGTGGATTTCGTTTAAGGAAATTGGGAACCCAATTTTGCCCAAGCCGTTTGTCATCACCGTTGACAGCCATTTCTCGAAATAGCGGATGTAAGGGGGGCATTGTGCGATCTTTTTATTGAATTATCCACTCTACAAGGAACTCTTCTTGCTCTGAAGTCAATCGCTGCTGGTTTGAGTGAGATATTGTGAGACTGTAGACCGCGTCGCCGTCCTCTTAGCGTTGATTCAGGAGCCCCATATGCAGCAGTAGCCTTTCTTTGATTTTTAAAAACCACGGAATTAAGACCTCCTTGTGCACTTCGTGTAGCAGTTTATTTGGTATCTATTTTAAACATATGATGTAGGTATTAGAGTGTTAAGAATGATAAGTTAGAACTTACGGTGGGTGCGCGGGAACTAGGTGCTCTAGATTATAATAGGCACTAAACCTAACTTAGTCAATTTTTTTGGGGTAAGAGTCTGAGACATTTATAAATAAATTCCTAAATAAAAATTATCAATATTTTATGGTTCCTCTATCGGTCATAATAACGACATAACATCTGGTTGGTATAGACTTAACAAGCCCTTCAGGCATTTCGGACGATCCAGAGTGTTAAGCTTATTCTGTTGAAATTTGTGTCTCTAATTTCATATGATCAGCAAGATACTTAATGTCTGAGCGCACGTTTCTTTATGGCTGGTAACCAAAGTAACTTAGGTGTACTGACATCTTGCTAAGTGTACTATTTTATTTAACAAAAGTAATGTGTTAATTTGTAGATCACAAGAATCTTGATATAGCATTATCTAGTGTGTATAGAGCACTCTGTGTCTAAATGGAAGTAATCAACAACTTACATCTAACGATTTACAGAGTCCTTAAGTTCCACTCTGAGTTTTTCCCACAAGTGATATTAATTGAATTTAAAAATTCAAGCTTTTCCCATATATTTTTCAACAGGTTATGAGACCGGTGTCACAAAGCACTATCACCCCCTTTAAGATCAATCATTGCATCAAGGTGCTAACATATATTTTTCAACAGATTCCAGAATGTCTAACCCTACCGTTACCAAGTCTAACGATATCTTTACTACTATCTGCAGAGAATATCCCATTCGAAATATGAATCGTTCAAATGTTATTCAACTCGATGGCCAGGCCACATACAATGCTTGGGTTACAACTATGACAGCGATTTGGTATAGTTTGGATCTGTTTGAACTAGTCGTTGAAGGGGTTAAACCAGTGCTTGATGCTGATCTGGAAGAAACGAAGGCCTATAAGATCTTATACAATTTGGCAGTCGGTATCTACATTCAAGTCGTTTCACCCGAGATACTGCAAAATATTCTTGAGAAGGGTGATCCACACTTGATGTGGACAGAATTAAGCTCCATGTATAAAAGAGATACAGCATATGCTCTCGTGTTTCAACTTGGAAATTTATACGAGTTAAAATCTGCATATGTCCCACCTATCTCTTTAGCCTCGTTTATCCAGCTGTTTGGAGCTGAGTGGTTCAAATTATTAAAATTGGCAAAAGATTCTTCGGATTCTTATCGTCAACAATTTGCAAACTTTCTCGAATCAGACATGGCAAAGCGTGATTCTATTCTTGGTTTTCTCTGTCGTAGTAAAAGGAATGTCGTTGACAATTTAACCACTAAAAGTAACCTAACTTTTTCGGAGCTAAAACAACGATTAAATGACCTGGACTACGAGGAGCCTGAAGAAACAGCACTGGTTACAAACCAGAAAAAGAAGACTGCAAAATCAGTCTTAGCCCAACCTTCCAAAATTTCCAAGATGACGATGTGCAACTTTTGTAAAAAGCATTTCTCTAGCAATGCTCTGGGACATACGTGGACCAAATGTCCCAAACTCAAGGAAAAGAAATTAGAAAGGGCTAATTCTGCTCTTAAGATAACAGAGAGGCTCATGCAACTGGGCAAACTACAGTAACAATTAGTAAACATAACTTTTATCTTGACACATGTGCATCTTCTCACTTTTGTCCTTATCCAGAACGCTTCGAAACTCTCACAATTTGTACCGGATCTGTAACTTCGAGTTCGGGTGATGAGATGGAAGTTGTTGGAAAGGGATCAGTTGTCCTACATTGTAAATTTTCAAGTGGTTCTGTCTCTTCATTTCGTTTAAAAGATGTTTTGTATGTTCCAAACCTTGAACATTTTCTATTTTCTTGGAAAGAAGAGAGATCTAAAGGATACACTCTTTTTGATGATGGATCTGTAATGCTTATAATTAAAGATGAGAAAGTATGGCTTGAGGCAATCTTTATGGATTCTTTACCAGTAATACCTGAGAATTTTCTTAAATCAGATGATTTTGCTTGTTTAACGTATGCCTTTTGGCATAGAGCATTTTGTCATGCTGCCCCCTCGTCAATCTCTTTTACAGAGAAGATAATTCAGGATTCAAATAAAGTTCCTGATTTTCCAAAAAACTTTCACTGTGAGGCTTGTGCTCTATCTAAGTCAATTCACAAAAAACCTCAAGCAGTAAAATCAAGAGCAACTTCTTAAGGAGAATACTTACATTCAGACCTCTCTGGTCAGTTTCCAGTACCATCTCTTGGTGGGTCGCGATATTATATCAGTTTCATTGATGACTTGACTCGTTACTCCTGGGTACAATTTTTAACATATAAGGCAGATGCAGTATCAGCTTCCATTAATACTATCTGTGAAATTGAAAAACAAACAGGAAGTCAAGTAAAATCTCTAAGAACTGATAATGGTGCCGAATACGAAAATGAAAAGCTTAACAATTACTTGATCCGGAAGGGGATAACTCATGACTTAACTCCCCCGTATTCCCCGGAGTCAAATGGTGTTGCTGAAAGATTAAATCGTTCTATCAGTGAAGGAATACTCGCCATGCTCATTCCCATTGCTAATAAAAGTTTATGGGCTGAAGCAGTACAAGCATTCATTTATACAAAAAATCGTATAGCCCATAGGTGTGTAAGTGGTCAGTCACCTTATGAAGCCGTTCTTGCCCCAAAAACACAACCACTCACCTTCAACCCTTTGGTAGAGCATGCTATGTTCACATACCTGATGCCAAGCGTCACTCAGGTTGTAAACTGCTTCCAAGAGCTGTAAAAGGTATTTTCGAAGGATATACTAAAGTGCCACATCATTACCGCATATTTTTACCTGAAAATGGTCGTGTGGTCATTTCGGCTGATGTTAAATTTCCTCCATACATGGATGAAGACAAAGTTGACAATTTTGTCAAAAGCTCTTCCTATCAGTCCACTAACAATCCATCTCGTCATGTTATGCAAAATATTGATTCTGATACCTCTTTCACTTCAAGTGAATTTTCAAACCCAATTCTTGCAGACGAAAATCTGTCTGTCAACCCAAAGCTTCCATCATCGGAGTCTAGTGCTCCGATTGGTCAACGACCTTTAAATACTCAAGTAGCCACACAAAACCAATCCGAAAACAATCATAATAATGCTCCATTTATCACTAGATCAAAACGCCATATAAAACCCTGTGTGTTTGATGAGACGATAACGGGGGAGTGGTGGAAAAGTTCTCGTGCACAAACTTCACTTTATCAATTAGAGCAGAGAAATCTGACCGAAACTGATGTGGATGAAAGTGCATTGATAAGCATTTTAGATGTTAAAGAACCAAGGAATTATAACGAAGCTAAAAGATCTCCTCACTGGCGTGATTGGAACAAAGCATTCGAGAGTGAGATTGAATCTCTTCTTGAAAAGAATGTGTGGCAAGTAGTACTGAGGCCTCAAGGACGTAAAGTTGTTGGTGGTAAATGGGTTTGTAAGGTCAAGGGGGATTCCAAAGGAGAAATCGAAAGATTTAAGGCAAAATACGTTGCTAAAGGTTATTCCCAGGTTCAGGGACTCGATTACGATGAAACCTTTGCCCCTGTTGATCAACATGAATCACTAAGACTTCTGCTAGCTATCTCTGCGAACAAGGGCTGGAAACCCCGACAACTTGACATTAAAACAGCATTTTTATATGGAGTTTTGAATGAAGGAATATTTATGGAACTTCCTGAAGGGTACAGGATAGATAACCATGTGGCACGGGTTAATAGCTGTATCTACGGATTGAAACAATACCCTCGAGAACGGTATTTCAGATTGTTTGAATATATCAATCCCTACGGGTTTGCTTCTACCCTCTTTGACCCATGTGTTTTTCTCCACAAATCACATAATCTTATCATTGCGATATATGTGGATGACATAGTACTATTTGGCTCACCAGGAAGTCTCATGGATGACACTATCAACCTTCTTAAAGCAGAATTCAAGGTCAATGATATGGGCACACTCGATTGGCTACTTGGTATACAAATTGAGTTCTCAGATGCAAGTATTACACTGTCACAAACAACATATATTGATAGAATTCTTAATAGATTCTCCATGCTGAATTGCAATTCAGTCTCAACGCCAATTAAGCCAAACCAAAGACTCATGGCTGCAAAAAAAGACGAACCCAGAGCTAATGCTCAATTGTATCAGAAAATAATTAGATCCATAATGTATGTCGTTACTGGAACACGTCCTGATCTTGCATATTCAATTATCCATCTTTCTCAGTATAACTTGGATCCTTCAACTACTCATCTCAGTGTAGCAGAGCGAGTCTTACGATATCTCAAGGGAACAAGAGATCTTAAGCTAACCTATAAGCCTAAATCTCCCCTGATACTCAACGGTTACTGTGGTGCATCATATGTAAACTGTCTTGACACTCGTCGAAGTTTTGCTGGATATTTATTTCAACTCGGAAATTATACGTTTAGCTGGAGAGCTCGAAAACAGCGCACTGTTGCTCATTCTACTTGTGAAGCTTAGTATATGGCTTTATCTCTTGCTACCAAACAATTTGTATGGATTGTGCGTGGTCTTCACGAGATAATTGATAATAATATTCCATCAGCTTTATTTACTGACAATAATTCTGCCCTTGATATTGCTCACAACCCGAGACTAAATGATGCTACAAAGCATGTTGATATTGCCTACCACATAACAACAGAACGTATTGAAGACGGATCATTAACTCTCTTGCACATATCATCTGCTGAAAATTTAGCAGATATCTGTTTGGAGGGATTGCCGAGACGAAGACAAGACCACTTGTGCACCTCTATCTTCGGTACAAAGTGAGGAGGGGTGTTGAAATTTGTGTCTCTAATTTCATATGATCAGCAAGATACTACATAAGAAATATTCCAAATATGGTATCTTTTTGGTGACCCAAATTTTACCAACTTATTTAATTCCTGCTTGAGTTTCGGGTAAAAATAAACTATCAAGCTTGGTTGTTAAAAGTTTATACTAAGTCAAGTTCCCGCTGGTCAACCGAAATCCGAAATCACAAAATAACCTTTTTCGTTATCTGTGGTTTCCAACATTAATTAAAGGATTGAAGTATTTATTAGCCTGACATTAACTCACCATGATGGGTAGGATGGTTTAGTGGTATGCCATCCGGGCTGGACTTCTAATTAGAGTTCGGGTAGTCTTGAAATCTGCCCCACTTGAGACGGAAGACCACTGGTTCGAATTCAATAGACCCTACCTTCTTAGGGAGTGAAATATATGCGTTGATGGAGGTACAATTGAACAACTGTAGGTTTTTTGGGAATTTTCCCTTTGGTGGATATTCACGGAAGAGAAGTACAGGAGGCAACTTCATTTCTCGTAGTGGCATTCGCAAATGCTGTTTGAGTGTGAGTGTCCAATTAATCTAAATCACGTACTCATGATCTCTTGTCCTTGATAGTCTTAGACTCCAAAAAGACGATAAAATAACAAAATAAAAATAATTCACCATAATGTCCTGAGTTATAGAGAACAAGTTTTAGCAGTCTCTTAGTCAAGTTCGTATTAATAGATTTGTGAAGTTAATATGTCTTAATACTTGAAATTCTCGAAATGTACGGGCGATGATATGTTAAACTTGGAATAGAAATCAAATAACTAACTGAAAGATATTTAAAATCTTCATCTCAGTAACTCCTACCTCAAATCATGCCCAAGGTTACTATAAGAAGGGGTAGACCTTGGGGAGCGAGCCCATATATAAGACCCCTGTACTTCATCTGTGACATCAACCAAGTTGGTATGTATGAGTATCAATTGATTAATCCAGAATAAGGAGAAAACTATGTAAAAAGGGGATGAACTGTATAAAGGTAAACAAAACAGACAATATGCATAATTATGTAATGAAAAGATGAATTCGGTAATCTGTTAATGGAATAAATATGGAAGGGGAACTTAAGTGTAAATATTGTTATAAGGTTTGAGTAACAAGGATAATGATGATGATAATTGTGATGATGATAATTGTTATGATCTCTTATTAACCTATTTTCTCTTCCTTGGACAAAAACCCAACTTCTTATACATCCTCCAAACTTAGTTGATTATACAAAAAGGGCTATACATTAAGGTGATATGTCTCCACTCAGTGACTTGATGAAGTCCTGAAGATTAATCCATGCAAATCAATATACAGAGTATCAGGCCATAAAATTCGACCCTATAATATAGGTCTTTCGAGGTATATCCCAGCTACTTTAGGGGCAAATCCCAGTGCTTTAAATAATATTCTCGGTTAATTTGCTTCGTCAGCTGCACAATTCCGAAACTTCTACCTCGTTCCATCTTTCTCCTCATTTCCAGTTCTCAACATCATCATCATCATCATCATCATCAATTTCAACTTCATGAGTGTCTTCAAGCTAAAATTTCTTGAAATGTCGCAAGTAAATTTGTCCACAAGAAATACCCGCGTACGGGCACCTAATTTATCGCGGGATAAAAAAATCGAAGTAAGTCTGAGAATTCGCATGTTGGTGTAAACTAATTGAGAATGTGTGGAGCGATATGAAAGGGTAAATCTACTCTCGATATGGGGACAGCGATAGGGGAGTGCAGCGACGCATAGAGGATATCCGTAGACTTGTGGAGGAAGCTTGGTATGAGTGCACACAACCATCAAAGCTTCTGAATATTCTCCACTGTATGCACAGGAGGTGTGAAGAGGTCATCGCAGCTGGAGGAGGATCTACCAGAAATTAGTTGTTACAAACAGAAGTCCTCAATTGAGGTTTTTACACTCATCATAAGACGGACCAAACACTTTTAACTCGAAATTTTCACTGCAGATTAGAGGTTCACTAAAAGTTGGTGAAGAGCATCGCTCCCTTATTCAGTTACGCCGTTCCATATTAGGCTGAGCCAAGCAAAGATTGACCTACGGAACTACTACATTTAGATAGGATCAACCTATAAAATGACTAGGGACGAATCTTTTCGCATTACCCTCTATACATGTATGCACCAAATTACAAGGCCCATGCTTTTATTTTTTGGGGCTCATGAACAGTTTTCTTATATCTTGTCCAAATATTTTGCCAAAAATGGATGTCAAAAAGGATCGACATCTGAGCCAGCATTATTCCATGTCTGATATGCATGCATAATAAACTTTTTTTTAAGTATTATGGACAGGAACAGTACATTTACACTGTAGCTGCCTTCAATACCCATCAAATATCATATATGTTGAGATTAGTAAGTATAAGGCGACGTGCAGTCTCACGTGACTGGTTAACTTAATCTCGCTTAGTTAGGAAATGGTACCTAACTCAGTATTGTATCGCCATGTAGTTTTAGTTAAGTAACTCAAGTAACATAAGATACTTTCCGTATTCCACACCACCCTTCCACCTCTAATTAGAGTCATTCTCTCATAATTATACCACTTTTCACAACTCTTTTGCAGGGTTGGGTTGGCAAATTCAAACTCACTCTCGGCTGATATGACTTGACGCTTGATATTGCTCGCGTACCTAGGATAGTCAAGAGGACTCAATTTTGAAATGAGATCTGAAGCCAACAAGTCTATCTCACAGTTCACCATCTTGTCAATCATTGATTCTCTTCTAGATTGTGCACTTTTTCCCATGATGTTTAGCATGCTTATTCACAGCATCACTTACAACAATTCTCACCTCACTCATCACATCATTTGGTCTCATTTATAGGCCTTAACCATGCTGCTATATATATTCGAGGGAAGGAATTCAACCCGTGGAGTATACATTTGGGTATACATTTGGAATGATAAGATGCATTGCTCAAGTTTTTGGAGCATTGGTCATCGGGGCATGGGATTGGAGAAAAAGCTTCCAGGTGAAGGTCGTACTGAGATTTTAATGGAGGGTTTTGCGACAATTGTTTGACCTTGATGTTAGAAGTATGTCTCATAATGTTAATGTAACCGTTTCCAGGTGCCTGCCATATTTTTTGTTTTATTTTATGTAAGATAATTTTCTACATGTTTCATCCTATATGCAATGTAAGTGTTTCAGAACGATCAAGGACGTATTTTATTAGTATTCTTCGGGATAGCGTGAAATTTTGGGGGATGGAGGATAAAGCTATAAGCCCAGATACATCTCACGAGGAAGGACAGTTCTTTTTACATAGATATTCTGGTATCAATATAAATCTAATTATCAATCTCATATTCTTTTCTGATCTGTGATTATACTCAGACATTTCTATACACTCTATTTAAATTTAGACAAATATTTATCATATGATATTTGTTATATATAAATAGAGTAGATTAACAATGGATGACGCTTTTAAATCAAGAATTTGTTTTCAATGACGGGCCGAAATTATCGAGAAGAGTTGGCCGAGATTATCAGCTCTGATTATCCCTGAGATAATTAATGTGAATGTGTCCTAAATATCTATCTTTCTTTTCACGTTTTACTAAGAAAATTGTGCAATATTATTGATTTTTTTATGTTTTCCTAGGTTTCAAGTAAAAGGGAAATAATAAATAATGTCGCTCGTCATTGAATTCTTGAATTGCGACTTATTCATAAAGTTCTACCGGTCTTTTAAGACATACTACCTCACTGGGATAATGAAAACAAAATAAAAATCGCTGTGTGTCCGAACAAACTTTTGTTTTCAATATCTCAGTATGAGATTAAACCGCAAGAGAATAATGGCATTTATTAATTAGGTGGCGCTCTACCTGTGATCAGTCTTTATTCTGTATGTGCTTGAGCATCAAAGTGAAGTTTAGTACTCATTAATTTCAAAAATCTTCTTGAAAACAGTTCTTCTCAAGATGACGCCCCATATGAAGATGTAAATCGATTTCGTAAAAATCCCCCAGTGTTAGTATGCTTTTAAATATTGTCAAAATATAATTTTTTATAATTTTTAAAGATAGGCTTACTCGATAAAACAAGAATTAGAATGAATAAACAAAGTACTAAAATCTTTGTTTTTAGCTACTGCTATCATTGCTTTCTGAACTATAGCCCTCTGGGGCTGATCAATACTCCCCCGTATACCTTTAAATTTTAGTGATGGTGAGAATTTTGTTTTTCCGGCTGTGCAACAACTTAAGCTTTGCCCTTTCTCTCAAGTTCTTCTTGTTCCTCTGCTTGGATTTGAGCATCTATTTTGGCTCCCCTGCTTGGTTCATTGCCGTGCATCTTTGCCTGAAGGAATAAACTTTAGTTCTTTGATAATTCGGGAACTTACTGGAAGAGTCGGATCTTTTTTCAACTGAATTATCTCTTCATTTCCTTTTCCGGTTCCTTTCTTTTGCTACCGTGTTAAATTGATTAGAATACTCAATTTCAAAATGACACAGATGAAATTATTTTCTTTCCAACCTTTTCTTCACCAGCAAGTCTGTTTGCAATAGAACGCTGGTCCTCTTCATAGTTGTTAGTTTGAAAAGAGTAAGGTATCCGTGATATGAGTTTTAGTATATACTGACTCGAGTCATTGGATTTGTGACTGTTCACTTTTCCTTCATGAAATCTAGAATCTTTCTTCTCCTGATGTAAAACAGAACAAGAAGCGGTTCTCTGATCTCCATCTACGTAGATTTGAGAGTTTCCAACATTAGAATTCCCACTCATGTCTATCTTGATTGATAGTCGTTATCAAAGAATAATTGGGTATAGAAATATAAGACTTTAAAATATCCAAAAAGAATCTTAAGGGTGAAGAAAATAATCACCATACTTTGAATTACTATTCTTCGTTTGATCTAAGAGACTAGTTTTTTTTTAAAAAAAAATACAAGACGTCATTGCTCTTAATGCACGAATCTGTTGAGAAAGCNNTTTTTTTTTTTTTTTTTTTTTTTTTTTTTTTTTTTTTTTTTTTTTGGTTTATCGTCCTTATGGAGTCTAAGACTATCAAGGACAAGAGATCATGAGTACGTGATTTAGATTAATTGGACACTTACACTCAAACAGCATTTGTATAATTTTTCTATGGTTCTAAGATAAAAGGCAACAACTGTTCAATATACAGTAGCTCAAAAAAGTGGCACAATGAATCGCTTCATGTGATATCTTTGATGATAACTCAACAAAAATTGCAAAAAAACACATAATTCTGGTTTATTACAACTATTAAATCATTTCTCTATGAGTTTGATTATTTTTTTTAACAGAACTAATGCCATAAGCAAAAGATATTTTGGTCTTGGGATTTCCAAACATTGTGCCTCTTTTTTGAGCATCATTTTAATATTTCGTGTGATCTCCTTTTGCTTTCACCACAGCTTCAACCATTGATTCCATACTTCGAATCAATGATTGGCATGAGTTCACATCAACTTTGGACCAAAATTTATCCAGTCTTTCTCATAACTTATGCATACTTTTTGGCGCCGTTGATTCAGATGGTTGAACCAGACTGAGCGGCGACTTGATGCACAGTAGCCAACAAATACGCGTGGAAAATGTTTAATAATTGCTCTGAATCTATTCTACCGACGATACGATGCATACCACTAACACCAAATGAAGACATGCACCCCCAAATCATAATGTTCCCACCCCTAAACATCATGGTCTCATCTATGACACTTGGATGAATGCTCTTCGAATCCGCCACCCAGGTGTATTTAATCCCATCGCTGTTAATTCTGTTAATTTTGGTCTCATCTGACCAGATCACCCTTTTCCAGTCGTCTAATGCCCAATTTAGACGGGCTTTCCGACGGGCCGGTGTGTAAGTCTTGGTTTTTTCTTCTTTTTGATAGCTCTCAACCCTTGTTCCATCAAAGCATTACGAAAGGTTTCTGTTGAAATTTATCCTGTTTTTTGATTGAGTCTTTTTGTAAGTTCCACGGCCGTTTTCGGTCCACCATCAATCATTGAGCGTGCTATGCCTCGCTTATCTCGAGATGACAGTTTTTGTGGTCTTCTGTCACTGATCATATAAGAAAAGCAATGGGCATTTAGATCTATGATGGTAGTTAAGAATTAAATCTATGGAGACGATAGTGTTGCTAGAAGCTGCTCTACTTATATGCTTTACATAGGCCTTCAGTGATCCCGATCAGTACTCCTCTGAATGTATGAGTCCCGTTCC
>JAHYSP010008167.1:0-14859 GCA_019455505.1 Pleochaeta shiraiana | reverse complement strand
ATTGTCTGTTCGGGACGATAAGATGTCTAGGTTTGCCCATCTTTGTTATTTGTTAGTGGATGCTTAGTAGAGATCAAAATTTGTAACTCACATTCGAACTTTGGCATCATCTCCAGCAGTTGCGAACATACATGGGTCAATAGGACTCCATGAGACAGCTGTACAGCACCCTTTTTTGTGCCCCTCAAGTTTCTCAATAAGTTGACCAGATTCTTTGTGCCAAATGTAGATGAAACCCACTATTACCGAGTTAGATTTTATCTAGATCACCCAGTAAGTATTTTCTTACCTTCACTCCCAACGACAACAAAACTTTCATCAGCTCCTCCGAAAGATGATCTAATGACATAGTTTCCTCCCTCCTCTCCAGATTTAAACTCTCTGACAATTTGTCGAGTGTCTAGATCTATCATCCTAGTCTCGCCATCCAATTTATTGACAAGAAGATATCGAGAATTATGACTGATACTAATGGAACCCATCTTTGTCTTTAAGTCTAGTTGATATTCAAGTTCTCTAGTGACAAAGTTGTAAACATGTATTTTTGTCTCATTATCTAGAGCGACAAGATAATGGCCATTGATTGAAACTGCAAGATCTTGTACTCGATGTGTTCGTCCCCAGTCGTAAACAAGATGACCATTAAGATTCCATTGACAAAGATTGCGCTCTTTGTCAAGACATCCGGTAACAAATGACTGACCATCAGGAGCCCAAACACAGCTACTTACAGGCTCACCAAACACTGGTAATTTTCTTCTGGATACACCAGTCTAAATAAGTTAGTCATAACAGCCATAATTTAAATCGTGTTAGCTTACTCCAGAGTTCCAAAGCGTGGCGTATTTATCATTTGCGCATGTGACAATGAAGCTGTCATCTGGACTCCATGCTATCGAGCAAATACCTGCATCAGACGTCGTAAGGGTCTGAAGAACATCAAATGTTCCAACTTCATATATTATGCATGTTCCATCTTCTCCACAGCTCGCTAATTTACTTCCATCATTAGAAAACTTTACTTGCCATACTTCGCCACTGTGTTTATCAAGCTCAACAACCGTTAGTGAGGGAAATTTACTCCTATCACAAGTATGATCCTGGTATAATGAAGGAGAAGATGCGGAGTTGTGATAGAGACAACTAGAGATTTGATTCTTTTTAACTTGTTGAAATAGAACTGCCAGGCGATGTTCGGGTAGGATGACGGAAGGTGACACACATTCTATATGTGTCAGCGACCGCTTTTTGAAACTCTTAAAGACTTACTGCATAAGTCAGATAGTAAATTGTACCGCGAGTTTCCAGCGGCACCATCCCACTCGGCTTTCGTTTTAAGATCATCAGCTGATTGACACATAAGAAGGCTTTCTTCGTGTCAGCGGGAAAGCCAAATAGATATTAAGTCTAGAGTTCTAAATTACCTCGATAGAAAATGTAGTTTTCCAGTGTCTTGGTACAGTGGTGTAAGTTCTAGCCTTAATACCATCAGAGCTTCCCCGGTATCTCTTTTCTCTAATAGCTCGAGGTATTTTTGTTGTCTTAGCCAGAACCTCATTGCACTCATGTCTGCACCATCTCTCAAAGCTAGCCCCGAGCTAGAGGGGTCTGATGTTCTACCAAAAAGTAATTCCTCTGCCAGATGCCAGTCACCCTGTATGACTGCATTTCTGAATTCTGCAACTGTGGGATTTTCGAGTTCAAAGCCACTTTCTTGGCTTAATACCAGTGCACTTTTTTCATATCCCAAATCGTTCAGAGCCTGTATTAGAATCCGTGCAACCTCTTCCCGATCATGACCAAAATACGAAGCCTTTAACTTATCACTGAAGTGTCCATTTGTGACATGAGATCCATTCATGATTGAAAATTGTCTGGTAACATCGGCTGGGTTTGAAAGAGAAACCTTGTGTAGAGTGGATGATCTAGCAGAATTGTTAAACAAGCTTGGAGTTCCATTTGCGCTATTACTATCACCCTCTGGTCTCATTCTAGCACTTTGGCGCCTTCTTTTCTTTCGATGCCAACTTAATGAATTTGTATGAGAAATTAAAGCCAATTGCCACCGTCTATCTCTTTCAGAATTATCCGAAGATCGTCGTCTTCGTCCCAAGATCTGAGGAGCGGTAGGGAGGGTTGATGTTAGAAGGGTATTCTGCGGTAACGGACCAGCCGTGACTGAAGCAGTTTGAACTGGTACTTGATAATGTGACAGGTGGCTATGCGTGATTGGTGCTGAGTTGTTGGTGCTAGAAGTGATTACAGGGGGAATCGGAGTGGATGGGTCGTCGGAGATGGATGGGGACCTCGAAGGTGGAATGTCGTCGGCCAGGACGAATTCTGCGGGACTGCCGCTTGATTTCTTTTTTTTTGCTTGAGCACGTTATCAGAAGTCTTGAGCCAGATACAGGATTCTTTGGTAAGGTGAAGGAAGATTCGAAGTTCAACTTATAGACCTCACTCTAAACTTTGAATCTTTAAAATTCTTTAGAACACAAAATACGAGCTTCTTTGTGCTTTCATAGATGAAAAGTTGTAAGATGATAGTAATTGAAGCTGTAAAGGCGCTGCTGATGAAAGTTCTCATCCTCCAGGCATTATGGAGATATAGATCTGGGCTGTATC
This sequence comes from Pleochaeta shiraiana, assembly GCA_019455505.1. Lineage (NCBI taxonomy): Eukaryota > Fungi > Ascomycota > Leotiomycetes > Helotiales > Erysiphaceae > Pleochaeta > Pleochaeta shiraiana. Next base: position 12,234 of record JAHYSP010008167.1, on the reverse strand, counting down.
TGAGGGTCACTGTATTCCAATCGTCGTCAATTTTTGAATTGTTGAAAGTCAATGTAAATTTCAAGGTTAAAGGTCTGCGGTCATAAGTTGCTGAATTGCCAAGGTTCAGCCGCTAACATTGTGAATTGAGTGCCTTAGGAAATTAGTGTATTTAAGATTTAAGGGGATGAGCAATCATGTTCTTCTACCGAGTTTAAATCTCTTAGCTGAGAAAAGATACCTATAGAGCGGGCTGGAACTCACGTCCAAAATGCACATGGTGGGGTTTATTTTTCACTATTCTCATTTCCTCATTATTTTCACGCCAGCTAATCTCTACCAACCCACCGAATAATACAACTACAGATATGAATTGCTGTAATTTCAAGATTAAACAGATAACATGTAAATATTTGAGTATGAGGCCTCTGGGACTTATTGCTCAGCTAATCCACTTTCGCCAGAGATTTCGTAAGCATTTCGTCATCGAGTTGCTTAGCAGACATGTTTAGTCATTTAGTTTCGCTTAGTGAAAAGAATAATTACACTTTAGAAATTGTATGATTGGCTCGACTCACAGTGGCCTAGATAGCTAGCCGAAAATCATAATACTGTCCTACTCCGAAAGTAACGTACAGCAGAATGTCATGCAGGTGTATTCTCTACTCTCATACAAGGATCTGAATTGTGAAAGTCAAATTGAGATTACCAGGGTGTTACAAATCCTTTTAGACTAGTATCCGAAAATTGACTTTCACAATTCAGATCCTTGTATTGGAGTATTCGATTTTCTAAACTTAGACCTATTTTGGATACGATCTGCAGAGAAAACTTGAGATCTTACACTATCTGAGCAGAAAAACTGTACTCTCCACATTTGAGCTGGGATTCTATTAGTAGAGCTCGATAAATATTTTACAATCTAATCCTAAACGGGTTAATTTCCCAGTTAAAACCCTTAAATTTGTATGTGAAAAACCGTCGACCACAAAAATGTAGGTTCGCTAATTTTTGAGTTATTTTAAAGTAAAGAAATTGGGAATCTACATTTTATGTGCTCAGACATTGTACATTCAGGGTCTTGAGGGTAAATGGACTTACACTTCTCCTTTTATTCTCCACCAGGGCGTTACGTCCAATTACCCCTGTCTCCCCGTAGACTCTCACACTGAGATATTGAAAACTAAATGTTGTTTGGACACACAGATATTTTTTTTGTTTTCAATATCCCAGTGTGAGAATATACCATGCAGGAACGGTTATAAAAGTCTCCTAGAAAGAATAAAGTGGGTTTGCAGGGTACTTAGACTTTTGCTAACTTATTCTGGAGTAATTAACGAATGACCCATGCTAAAACTGTACAAATTTCTATGGTAGAAAGTTCAGGACGTTGTGAAGGGCGTACTCTATAAATAGGGTATTGAATGTAGAAATTTTAGATGTAAGTACATGAAAATGTTTTACATTCAATACCCTATTTACAGAGTGAGTCTAATTTACCATCAATATTACCAATCATCACTCCAATTCTGGGCAGCGTTGTAGACACACTCATTTTCGCCAGAGATACACCGTGTCACTTTTTTGTATTATGTAATTGCCAAAAAAATTAACTTTTGTACACACCCAGTCAGTCATTCAAATTTGCCTTAGGGTCGGATGGTATTGTGATATACTATCCGGGCCGATCTCCCAAGTATAGTCTAGGTAGACTGGGCAACTACCCCACTTGAGACAGGAGATGGTTGGTTCGAATCCAACAGACCCTTCCACAATCTCGCAGTGGATGTGTACAGAATGATGGAGGTATGTCTGGTTAATCCAGGGTTTGCAATTTCCTTGGATGAATGTTCACGGATGAGGGAAGACTGTTGGTGAAGAAAAAGCGAACATACTTCGTAGTGGCATCTACAAATGGAAACTGAGGCATAAGTGTACCCACTGTCAAGTTGAATCATTCCATGTATATAAAAACTGCTAATGTGTCACAGCCTTGAGGCTGCATTCACATTAAAATGATTTTTAAAAAAAATTGCATTAGTAATTCAATGATATTCTTTCTTATCTTCACGCTTCAAATGGCCCACTTCCAAGAAGCGATCGTGTCGTCGTATTAAGCTAGGGCAAGATCCATTGAGATAACCATGGTATATAAAAATGAAAGTGAACTTAACCTTGTTGATTATTGTACTTTAAATATTATCAAGATTGATATCAAATAAATCTTTACTTTACCTTTCAGAAAAACAAGCGTGCAACCTATAAGTGTGGAATAATCAAATCAACATAATCAACTCATAAAACTGAACCCTTATTTGTACTAGCGAATAAATATTTCATATTTTCATCAATCGAGTGCGATTAGAAATATTTCTCTACATTTTAAAAAGTGCTAAGAGTTTAACTGAAGGTGTATGTCTATTCTACAAGACCTAGGCTGGACAACAAACAAGCATAAACTCGTCTACAGCTAATTCTTATCTGAGCCTTATCCAGTATCAAATGAGGGAGGAATTCTAAATAACCTCTATCACTATCCGCGTTCTTTCTAGTATGATTTCCAATTAATGAGACTGGTTTGATAGCGTTTCGGGGCACCTTGTACAACTCACTCGATGACCTACTTGATTACACGCGGAACACCTAATACATCTCATCTTTGGTAGCGTTGTCTCTGTGTACTCAAAGCTTGATGGTTCGTAGAGTGTAGTATTATATCTAGCCGAAATTATAGGCCTACCAAGAGTTCTAGTAGGTGCTGGATCAGCAAATCGTTGAGACGGTTGAGTGAAAGTTTGTAATGTTTCTCTCATAAGTATGACTAGATTTTAGAGATGTAGATATATGGCAGCATGTCACACACTTTTTCCTTACCTTGTTGAGTTGGCGTCAGTTGATCAAGTCTTTGCTCAATTTATCTGAAAAATTCGTATCGCGAAAGGTTAGAGGGAATTTGGGATAGTTGCTGAATTACAATTACCCAGTGACTATTGAATTCGCCCTCATTAAGTGTAGGGTCAACTTGATGGCTAAGAATAGCTTTTAACCTGTGAGCGCTAGAAATCCCATACTGGGATGTAAACGAGTGAGTACAATAATTGATCTGCAGTTCTTCTTGCTTAGTCATCCTTAATTGTTCAGATGCTAGCTTAAGATGATAATGAGATATCTTGCGTTGTAATCGGATCCAAAACTCCTTGCCAGCTGGATTTAGCGTTCGTGATCGCTAAAAGCTGAGGATTTGATTCAGCTCAACCTCTTCATATTCGCCTGCCACAAAGATTTTATTCAAAAAATCAAGCATATCTCCTGTTCCGAGGTTTATCCAGTTTTTGAGTTTATGATGCGCACTCTCACCTCTGCTAGAAGTGGTATTGCCAAAGTGTGAGACATTGCGAAGCCAGTATCGAACAAAATTGTCTTTCTTGGCGATATATTCAGCTCGCAAATATTCAACGATACTGTCTTCGTAATTATCTCAGATTTGTCTCCACTGCAAAATAAACTTCTCTTCAGTGTTGCATGAAAGCATCGTGAATTTTTTCATCCCCTACATTAACTTTTTTTTATTCCAGTTAACACGTTTTTTCAATATGCCATCGGCAAAGTTGATGATGAGCCCATGGAAACATAGAAATTATTGATGCATAAAACGCATTCTCATTATCAGTGGTGAAAATCTTTATTGGTATGTTTGCCGAAGCAAGAAGCTCTCGAAGGCATGTCAAAGCCCATTGATAATCAATTTGCGATTCGCTTTTCAAGAAACAATAAGTACCAGAAAATGTTTCGTGTGGTGGATTAACGCCAATGATGTGTAATAGTGGGAGAAATCCGAAGTCATTAGTACTTATCATAAACATGGTTTGGTACCTACCTGTTGGTTTTGTATGTACAATCTTATAAAACAACATCATGGTATGCGAACAATAATTTTATTGACGCTGGTATAATGAAAAATAAATGCGTGATACGGCCTTCTTCATCCATTTGATATCTATGCCATATGTCGCGCTCCACCAATGAATCTAACAAGGCCTCTATGGAACTTCTACTTTTGAGAGTTTCTTGCCCCATTTCTAACCTGACATTATATATATCTCTTGCAATCAGAGGGAAATCAGGGCTATTTAATCGGAGCGCTGTGTTGTGGGCAAAAGCCAAAATCGGTCTAGGACGATAGTAATGCCAAAATTAGGTTATAGTTTTCTATGGTTCTACAAAGGAAAGATATCATTTTGTCTCTCTACATGAAGGGAGAGTAGCCGGTGATTCCGTCTGTGAGTGATGTTCATAATTGGGATGCTCTTATCTGAGTGAGGGAATACTCAGATCGAAGTTGGTCTAGCCTAGTCCATTTGTAAACTTACCAATTAACTCACGTGATGGCTGGGATCTCAGATCCCAGTCAACCACACATTGGGCCTAGCCCGTAACACGCAGATACTATTGTTTTGGGTGGTGCGACGACAGCTATCATTTGTTGGATTTGGTGTTATTTTGCGCATCACCGATAACTCAAAATGAGGAGGTTGCTGAAGCTAATTGGGCGAGATCGTGGTTGTGATACCTGTTCTGTATTTCCGCTAGCCACTTTCCTGTCACTTCCTCTTTTCTGGCAGTGGCAAGCCAAGGGCATTGATTCTTGGACGTTGTGGTCGTGCGAGCCACCTTGGAAGTACGCTTCAAGATAGACTTACTGACATACGTCCCACCGTCAACACATCCGGACCAGACTATTTTCAGTTACTGGTCTTGGTTAGAATTGCTTCGAATGCGAGAAATAGCGAATACACCCTCCTTTCCATTCCTCCCCAAATTTTGGAGTGGTTGTTCTGCTTCAGAAATCGATTCAAATAAATTGTCTTCCTCGTTCCGACAATGTGCTTCGTTTTCTGCGCCTGGATTCTGCAGATGTAGGTCAGATGGTACTCTTCCTACAGACCTGTCCTCGCGATGACCGATTATGGATAGGAAGTCCATATTATAAATTTTAGGTATTTCTGATTTAAGTTATTACTTATGTTTTTAAGGTATATGCATACTGAAAATGCTGAGGATGATCTTTTACCTTGCACTTAGGAGTATGTAGGGTAATCTACTTATGTTAGCAATAGGTCAATAGTGGAGATTGCTGTGAATTAAGGGTTCATTTGTACGAGTTGACTACATTAATATTAATTCTAAGTGCTTAGGTTGTGTAAATATTGTTCTGATGAGTAAAGTGAAGATTTATTGATCAATATTAGTGATTTTTGAAGCGCAGTAATAGACAAGGTTGTATTCACATTCATTGTTTACATTACATTTGATTGTTAATCTGCCATGGATATCTCAATGGATCTTGCCCTTGCTCTGTGCGACGACACGCTCGCTTCTAGAGAGTGGTCCATTTGTAGCGTGAAGGAAAGAATACAGTTGAATTACTAGAGCAAATTTCAATTATTTGGTGTGCAGAAATGATTCTAAGGCAATTACGATATGCAAAAGAGAGTCAAGATGTGTCTTCGGCGAAAATGGTTGTGTCTACAACGCTGCCCCCAATTCTTGATTACTAGTCTACTACCAACCAACTATTATTCTCAGCCTCGCATCTATAATACACTTTTGTCAAGAAAAATCCTATAATTATTTTCTCAGCAATTTAATTTCAACAAAAATATACAACATTATTTGTGTATATCAGATATCTATTCAATCATCATTTAATAAAGATTCATCCAATTTAAATGAAAGTAATTTGTCAAACCCTTTTGATAAGTCCAATAAGTAAAAAGTCATTCCACAAATCTAAGTGTTGTTTTCAAAATGATAAATTAAATCATTATTGAAATGAACTTCATTAACCGTAATAGGTTACCTTTTAAACTTTTTGTTAAAACGTTTCACTTGCCCGGGTATGCTCACAACTCAAATATTTGAGCAAATTCCCTATTACCGAAGGTAGTTTTATACAGTCCGGGCCGTTCTCCCAAGTAGAGTCTGGGTAGTCTTGGCACCTACCCCACTTGAGACAGGAGATGGATGGTTCGAATCCAACAGACCCTTCCACAATCTCGCGGTGGATGTGTACAGGATGATGGAGGTATGTCTGGTTAATCCAGGGTTTGTAATTTCCTTGGATGGGTGTTCACGGATGAGGGGAGACTTTTGGCGAAGAAAAAGCGAACATACTTCGTAGTGGCATCTACAAATGGAAACTGAGGCATAAGTGTACCTACTGTCAAGTTGAATCATTCCATGTATATAAACACTGCTATTGTGTCATAGCCTTGAGGCTGCATACACATTATAATGATTAAAAAAAAGGGAGGTAGTTTTAAGTTGTTCATTATCAAATCAACCATAAAATGAAGAACATGATCAAGTACCAAATCTTCCAAAATTCTTGCAATGTAAAATTGATCGTCAAGATATCATATTCAATGATTATCGGAACTTCTCCGATATGTTTGATATGAGATTCAACGAGATTAAGTAGAAGTTTTAATGCTAATTATCCATTAAAATTCGTCCAGGTGATGGCTCTTCAGGTACAGTTGATGTTGGTAGCTGTAGAATTTTTAAACGAGCAAAATAATACAAATGTACATTTTCGGGTACGTTGAAGCCCAGTAAGGAGCCAAAAACTATTCGCACAATAACAAGACCGACACAAAGAGTAGGGTGTGAAGCGTCAATATGCGTTCAAAAAAAGATTGGTTGCGAAAAGATCATTGTGATCTGGTAAGATAATCACATTGGACATCAGGTACAGTTGGTTACAGAAAGTTTGAACGATTTTGTCGATTTTAGTGTTTTGACACGTTCTACGATTTTTACATAAATTCAGCACCTCAATATGAGTACACCACGTTACAATTCGGGTAAAATTGCCCAAACCATCATTTCTAGAGTTAAATTAATTATGTATATGAAGAATAACCTGTTGTAAAAGCTTAGGAGGGTGCAACATCTGCGTCAATTGCGAAGAGTCTCAAATTGCTCGATTCAACGATTCGTATGACTATACGCCGCGACTCATTACGCAATAACAGTATATCTATACCATGTACAGGGCGCCCTACCAAATATTCAGAACGTTTCAAATGTTTTTTAAGTCGAGTTGCACGCCAATATCCAAAATTTTCGTACTCAAGCATCCGCGAAGCTCTTCAATCGAATTTATTCAACACAACGATATGCAGTATCCTCGAGCCTAACGATAAAGATCATTGGTTTGCAAAGAAGCGCCCTTCTTTGACAAAGGAGATAGCTAAGAAGAGCTGCGATTGGTGCGTTGCACGTAAGTATTGGACCTTTGAGGACTTTGGGAATATTATCTGGATTGACGAGTGTTCTGCAGAACGTGGGGCTAGCGGGGAACAAGAATGGATATTTTTTTCAACCAGCCTAACAGTGGTAAAAAGAGATACTTTTAACCTAAAATTAAGGAAAGCATTTCTCGATTATGGTCCGGTGCGCTATTTGGATGAAATATGGAAGAGACAATAAACCAGATTTATATATATTTGGCAGGGACTGGATGCCAAAGAAAACGGGATATAAAACTAACTCGTATATTGAATTGACGACTAGATACCGAACTGTTGGGAACCAGGTTTTATATTCATGCAGGATAACACATCTATTCATACAACTATTAAAGTTACAGATTGGTTTACAGAGCGGGAAATACTGTTGCTTGAATGGGCCCCGTTCTCTATGGATCTTAATCCAATTGAATACGTGTGGTGGCACTTGTAATCTAAGACCAAAGAGCTATATCTAGACCTTGAGCAGTTGAAGGATGGAAAGCAGGCCACTCCATCATTACTACTTCATTTCATCTAGACCCATACTAAAATGTTTGACTGACTATGTCACTCTCAGTTTTTTCTTAAAAATGGTCCAAAAATTTCCCTGACCTTTGAGGGTTTCTGGATGCTAGCACAATCTTCTCTTCAGCTCGCTCCAAGGATGTTTTATAGGATTTAAATTTGAGGACTGCAGTAATACTGTGGTATCTCACTGATTTACCTCAGAGCCAATGTTAAATCTGTGCCTTAAAGATAAACAAAATATATCAGAGAGTAAATATGAGTTTGGTTGTATTATTTTCGACCACCCTTATAAATATACAATATTTTAAAATTTTAAAGTCTTCAATGTCTCAGATTGAAGATTAGTTTTACCATTGAGGACTCGACTCAAAAATATCAGAAACGTCAGTATTCTAACCTTTGACCTTCGCTTTCATATAGTATTGGCACTTCCTGAACTAACATCGCCACCGTTCCACCAACTGTCTCCTTGAAAACGTCGATGTTACTGAATCATTCATTTAGATTGGCCCTAGCGCGTCTTATACATTTATTTACTTCAAAATCATCTAAATGATATTGATTCCATCGTAATTCAGATTCGGATAAAGCTGCACTGGCAGTGGCCTTCGAATGAGATTAGCCTACTTTTCTTAAAAAAGTACGAAACTTCTGAGTTAGAAGCTCAGTTTTTTCACGCTCCTGAAAAACTTTATGAAAGGCTTGTAACTCTTTGTGGATGCTTGAGCTTAGATTAGGCGACATTTGGGTCTGAATAGAAGTAATTAGTATCATGGGCCGCTAGGAGAACTGAGATTATGTGTAACGGGCTGTGCCCGCTAGGCTGAGGTAGAGCTAAAGGAATTTATGTTGGTACAGAATTCTCAAACGGTCATCTAATTCTGAATCCAATGTCAGAAAACAATTCTTCGACGGGACATTCATGTTCATGAAGACATTTTTCCCCTTCGCAAACAAATTCTCTCTCTCCAGGCAAGTAACCGACGTATAGTTGAAGAAGCTTTATCTGGACCTAGAGCAAAAGACTGGTTCAAAGCCATGGACAAAGAAATTGAAAATATATCACGTAATCATGTTTGGACACTTGTGCCTCGGAGTACTGCCAAGGGTCACGTCATGACCGGGAAATGGGCTCTCAAGGTAAAATCTGATGGAGAACTCAAAGCAAGATGGTGTGCGAGAGGATTCTCAGAACCGTATGCAGATAATACTTACGCTGACATATTAAGACTAACAACACTTCGTATGCTTCTCGCCTATGCTGCCATTAAAACCCTTCAAATACGTCATGTTGATTTAACAGCGGCCTTTCTCCATGCAGATTTGGATAGCCCTATTTTTATCGACAACCTCATGGAAGAGTAGAGAATGAAAATCTAGTCTGTAAGCTTCAAAAAACAATTTACGGTCTCACAGCAGCGCCAAGAAGATGTCAAGAAAAGCTACGATCCGTTCTGCAATAGAATAGCTTTCGACCACTGAAATATGATCCTAACGTTTTTCGTAATGCCGACATCATTATCTCAACCTACGTCGATGATTTCATGATAATATCTTCCAAAGTCTCTAATTGACAATACTGTCATGATTTTATCGGATTTTTTTTAAAACTAAAGACCTTGGCAACATGACTAAATTTCTAGGAATTAATATAAACAGAAAATCTGATGGGATACGTATTCATCAACAGGACAAGATAGAAACACTATGTGAAGACATGGATATGCTGTACTGTAAAGGTACATACACGCCAGTATCTGACGATAATATGAATTATTCTACGTCATCCTCATCATGTACTGAACCAGATACTAAAAAGTATCGCTCAGCCGTTGGAATGCTTGTCCACATCGCAAACATGACAAGGCCCGATATTCATAATGCGGTCAACAGACTTTGTCGTCACTTACATAATCCATCTGAAAAATGCATGCTAGCTCTTAAACATGTCATTCGCTATATGTCAAAAACAAAATCTGCAGCTCTCCTATTCCCTGGTGAAGGCAAAGCTAATCTTACTGCATCCTCTGACAGCAGTTGGGGCAATGCCAAATCCTCAAAAGGAATTTCTGTTGTTCTCTTCCTCATAAATTACTCTCCAGTAGCATGGTGATCAAACAAGCAGACTATCACAGCTCAAAGTACTTGTGAGGCTGAATATGCTGCACTCTCTAAACTAGCTATTGCTGTACAATGGTTACGACCACTTTATAATGAGCTCTTCCAAAAAATAAGTGGACCTATTATAACAGAAATAGATAATACTGCAGCCCTCATCACTGCCAGCTCTCCAAAAATTTCGACTCGAAACAGGCACTTCCTCATGAGAGAATCGACTGTTCGTGAAACTATTGAAAACAAATTAATTTAATTAAAATAAACTTCTACTAATGAGTGCAAATGAGTGCAAATCCGACGGTCTGATAAAGGCACTTCAAAGAATCAAACAATATTTTCTGCTCTCATATTAGATTGGATGTAAAATCTACAGCTTAGGGGAAGGGGGGGTGTAGGAGAGAATGCAGCCTACCATGTGACTTGTGTTTATTTACTTAGTTAACCTACATACAATAACTTATAGGGAAATGTTATCGCCCCCCCCTTGACAAAATTATGTTGCAGCCACATTTTCAAATGATATTACCACCCTATCCATAATTTACTTGCACATTTCATAATTCCATTTATTCGTTACCCTGAAAGAAAGTCTGATTTTAACAACACTTAAAAACATATCGGGTTGGCGCAATTCATTTATTCGCTTTTTCATAATAGTATTCTATGTATTTGAGATCTCAGAAAAATTACTTCTTTCACATACACTCATACTCTACTGTTCAAAAATTCTACATGTTTCTACCACATTTGACAAATCTTATTGTTACTTAAAAAAACCTACATGAAAATTGATAATTCCATAATCTGAGCGATTCTAAGTCATTTTTCGAGCAGAATAACGACGTTTTCTACAAAAATAATGATGAATTTCACAATTTGCTTGGGCCTCACATCTGGTGATCATGTAGAATTTTTGAACGCGTAATTTTAATAGCTAATATGACCCCATTTTGCCTTTAACACAGTCAAAACTCTTGATGGCATGCTTTCAATAAATGGTTGACATGATTTTTCGTGGATAATTTTCCACACTACATCCATTCTTTCCATCAATTCATGCATACTTTTGGGNACTAGACACCAGAAGTTCTCAATTGGGTTCAAGTCAGGCGATTGAGATGGCCATCTCATGTTATTAATGCCCATAAAAGCTAGCCAATTCTTTCTGGTCTTGGTAGTATACTTAGCATTATTGTCTTATTGAAATAAAATGTCGTTTCTGGCGTTGTAAAGTAGGTTATTCGCCACTTTTTCGACAGTTGGGACCAATAAAGTATTCAGAATTCCAATTAACTGTTCTAAATTCATCATATCGAGTACACAATCCATTCCACCGAAACCAAGCCAAGACATACAGCCCGAAATCATCACGCTACCACTCCCAAATTTGAGCGTCTCCTGGACCACTTCTGCTGGATGGCTTTCTGACTCTTTAGACCAGGCTTATCTGATCTCATCGCCATTAAGCCTGTTGATCTTAGTTTTATACGACCAAATTATTCTTTTCCAATCTTCTAGAGTCCAGTTTTCGTGTTCTGAGGCCCACTTTAATCGGTTTCTCTTGTGCGCCTTCGACGGCTTTGGTTTTTTTTACCCTTTTGACTGCCCTCAGGCCCTGCTCTTTCAAAGCGCGCCTCTCTACAGAAGGCGAAAATTTATATTCTCTCTTTAGATTGATGGTTCTTGCTGCTTCTACTGCTGTTTTCGTCCCACCATTAGCCACCATATGAGCCAGAGCTTGTTTGTCTCGAGATGTTAATTTGCTATGTCGTCCACGCATGGGCGGTGATGTATAATCTAGTAACTCGCTGCAATATTTAGCTACCTTAGATCGACCACAACCTAAAAATTTTGATGTTTCTTCCACTTTTACACCCTCATCGAGTAGGGTAGTGATGGAGGATATTTGGTCTTGTGAAAGTTTTCTCATCGAGAAATAATCTGAAAATATTGATTTCAAATCGTTTATGACTGCTGTGTATGGTTTCAAGCTACTTAAATAGACGATAGAGTTAAAGTTCCTAGCTCAATTGGGCATCAATACAGGCTCTGCCTCATGATTAAATGACGCGTTTGTTGTGAATTTGCCAATGCAAGTCTTACATGAGTCAATCAGGATGATCATACATGGATTGGAATTAGGTGTTCAGGTTGGTTTATATAGGAGTTGGACGATCGTAATTTGGGTATAAGTAAGTAAGTAAGTAAGTATCATTTAACGTCTAACTAAACTATTTACAGCTAGCTCAGCCTCCCGTGGGGCGTAAGACGCGCGGCTAAAATACAACTCTACAGATGAATTCTTCGCATTTCC
>JAHYSP010008156.1:0-11055 GCA_019455505.1 Pleochaeta shiraiana | reverse complement strand
CTCTCTTCGTGATCCGATCTGGACTTGATGTATCGCCGATATGATCCGGACCTGTTATCCGACTGATCTGATCTTATTCCATCTCTATCGTTGATGTAAGATCAGATTGTGAAGTCATGTAATCGGACTGTGAGCATCGTGATTGCAGAAATCTACAACCGATTGCTTTGGCTGTGCAGTCATCGGTTGTAAAATTACTTATTATTAATTATAATTATACTTTATGTAGTCAAGATCGTGTGAGAATAATATTATGCTATTCTCACACCTTTCAAGCGAGTACCAATTATGATACCCCTGTCGGTGTCATCACAACACACCTACCAGCCCTATGATAAGATTGCTGGTCATATTACAAAATCATAATTCATCATAATTTCCAACAAGTTTTCTTCCAATTATAGAATTTACCCAAGGATTGCGTCGGAGGAAGTTGGTTGTCAATTTCTTTTCCTAGTGGCTCATGGTCTTCATTTGCTCTGAGAATTTCGTAAACCATTTCACGTTTTATGGAATGGCTGGGTGGACTTCCTCTAGCATCATCATCAAGAATTCAATCAGCTAAAAATTCCTGTTGATCTAAACTCAATGTCTGGCAATGTTGTTGTGCTGCCGCCTGACAACTCGATCCATTCAAACGAGACCTAAGAGTGCTTCGAGGCACAGAGTATGCCTTAGCAGCGACCTCCTAACTAGTAAAAACACCATTTATCTAATAATGGATAACAGATTGAATTAATAAATAAGAGGCTTCCATTTTGGAAGACTTTGGGGAGAGATAAACACGATATAAATAATGGATGTTGTAAATGAAGGGGTGGCAAAAAATAGTCAATATTCAGCATGCCATTTACTGCTTGCGATATCAAGACGAGTTTTTCTCTAATTAGACGCCCCAAACGACGATTCCACAACAAAGCCTTCGGTGCTCAATTGGCCTTGAAAGCTATCCCATTTGTCTGATGAGCCCTTTACACCCATATGTTGCCAACTCTTGAAATTTTTGCAACTACTCGATTATCTCGCTTGATGGTAACGTCGTTTGATTTCAGGCTAACTGAAAACCCTGTCAATTTTAACTTTCCAGGAGAGAGAGGATTACACTGAAGCTCTAAAATATGAAAAAATTCATCAAATGTTGTATTCTGTACGTTAATTTTACAACATATTGTCCCCCGACTAATGAGAATAAAATTGATATCAGTCTTTTCTATTTCTCACTGTCGAATTGCATCTCTCATACTTAACTAAAACGCTACTATCATGTGTCATATGGCTCGTTGCTCCTGCGTCAACACACCAGTCATCTATACCAATATTTCTGGTATTGAAAGCAGCCCAAGCCATATCCGCTGTTTCTGAATTTGCGTTTTGAGACTTTAATTGCTTGATTTTGTTATCCCGTGTGAGAAATTGCAAAACGTCGATGTACCCCAAATATATATAATTTCAGTTGTTATGTACTAGGGTTGGATTCAACAAGCAAGAGTTTGGAAAGTAAAGATTTAATAAAGCTAAAGATCTAAAGTCCTAATCACAGTATATTTATCTACAAACTATAGCATTTGTCAATATGATACCATCATCCGTTTTCCTTTTTTAACAATAAACCAACGCAGATTTACAATATGAGATCTTCATATGACTTCTGTTAAGCGCCACTCGTAATACCACACCTAGCTCTGTATCCTAGCGAAACATATACCAACCATATACCAAACAAATGTTATGCAACCTGTATGTTTTGCATACGTGATCTCCTGACGCTTGACATCAGGCATCCACAATAATATTTCATTTATTTTGACTAAGACTTGTTTGATACACCTCCATAAATTCAGACGTCTCAGAGATGACACGTTATCAAAAGTTTTCTGATTTCAGTCATTTCAATATGTTTCCAAGAATCATTAACGACAAACATTATATTGTTTTGAAACATACCAACATTATGGAATAATATACCTAACAAGTTTCATAATGGGACTCAAAATTGATGACAATATAAACATTATATCCCTTGGTATTGGATACTATTGTTAATACTCGAGGATAGATTATCTATAAAAGAGGATAGATAGATTTTCTGCTTCAGTCGTAGAAAGTACTACCTATCGCTGTAAGCATGATTTCCAACTGATAGGTCCGCATGCAAGATTAATAAGGATTCCGGATATTGATCGGCTTGTGGACAGATCAGCTGCAAAGTCTGCATCGCTGTATGCCTCTAGTACTGGTCCTGAATTATTTTTTTATTTTTTTTATTTTTTTGAAAATTAGGCCTTTCTCTGGTGACTTAGAAATATATCGCATTACTCGATGAGTTGTATGATAGTGTTCATCCGATGGATTTACGAAGAAGCGAGCAAGATGATTAACAGCAAAATCGATATCAAGTCGAGTATTATTTTCAAGGTATTGAAGTCCACTAACTATGGAATTATATTCTGCCTTTAATTGATCTGAACATTGAGATTTGCTGGCTTCCATGAAACGTTTCATTGGTGCTCTTGCGGGCTTACAATCTTTCATTCCGTGCTTTTAAATAAGTGTGCGTGCTTACCGTTCTTTTGAGAGCTTAAGTGTATCTTTTTTTGGCTTACTTATTTTAATTCCTAAAAAAAAAAGTCTTTAACTCACTGTTTTTAATTTATACTTTTTATATAGAGCGCGCATAAGTTGGTCAATTGTTTTCAGATTAGGTCCCATCACTTTAAAATCGTCGACATGCATTAGCACAAACAGTTATTTCTTTATATTAGTGTACAGACATGCATCTGATTTTGTTGGAAATACTCCCAGTCGAGCTAGAGTGGATTTTAAATCATCATACAAAAGGGCTGCAGCCTGTTTGAGTCCATATTTGACTTTACGAAGTCGAATAATATAGCCTTCTTTCTCGAATCCCTTTGGCATTTCCATATATAAATCCACATTAATGTCAGGATTGAGAAATGCTGTTGGTACGTCTCCCTGACGTCTGTGCCATTTAAGTTGATGATCAATAACAAGCATGATTCTGCCAGTTTCCGGTCTGAGTGTGGGTGCAAATGTTTCCTGATAGTCGATTCCACGTCAATGAGTATATATAACACTTCGTGTTGCATGTTGGTTTTTATTGGGTAAGAAAATGTTGCGGTTTTATATAACACTCCAAGTTACAAGTTAGATTTGATTTAGTCAGATAGTCTTGCGGTTTTTTCATAACCACATACATCTCAGAAGACGTTTCAAATATCTCACTGCCGTCTTGCTTCAGAAAGTTACGGAAATGTTACACCATCAAGCATTCTTGATTTTCTTTTTCTTTCATGTTTTCAATTCTAATGTTCAATCCTAAACTGTTTGAGTTTATACCAACATTACAGATGTTTGAATCCAAAAATCAAACATCAGATCTAAATGTATCTAATATTATGGTTAGTTCATTTTGGAGGAAAAAGTATATAAGTTGGAGGACAATACAATAGAAAGAAAAGACGACGTTGATGATATACAAGAGAATACAAATTTTCATTTCAAAATACAATTCTTTTATACAGAAATATAGTTTTATTACACTCTAATTTCTGCATTTAGTCTTCAATTTCATTCGACTTTTTCCTAAATAATCATCATCACTTGATTCTTTTCTACAAGATTTATTGTTCATTAAATTCCTTCTACCAAAATCTTATAGTATATCCCTTAACTGTGCAGCGGGCTCTCAATTTATCTAGTCTACCATCTGCCTGAAGATCTTTCTTAAAAACCCATTTCCACTTCATGAGACTACGTCCTATTGGCAGTTTGGTACACTTAATAATTTAAATTGCGCTTTTTTCCTTGTGTGAGTTAATTTCTTCTATTGCTGTTTGTTTCTATTGTTCAGCTTCTGGACTCTTCATAGCTTCTTCCCATATTTTAGGATCAGGTGATTGATGAGCTGATTTTCCATGGTGGAGGTGATTATAATTTATTTTCTTTATTTCTCATCCACCTGTTGTCCCGTATGTTTCTATCTCTGGTGAGTGAGGGCGTTTGTAACTGGGAATTGATCTCATTAGGTCCCCTCCAGTCATTACCATATCAACTTGAATTCCATTGTCTTCTTGCGGTTGAGACTCCAGAATTACTGATGAAAGAGAACGTTTCTGACCTGCAACTGGCCTTAATGGATCCCATACCGTCATCACTTGGTCATAATGATTTTCTCCGTTTTATACTAGGGCAAGCTCCCCCTGATTCTGTGGCAAATTAATCAGGTCTTCCTGGTATTTTTCTTCCTCATTCTCTCTTTGGCTAATCTTCGACTCAGCTGGTGAGTTGAGGTGGCTAGAGTATTCTGAATTTTCTGGAGAGCTTATTTTTCCTAGTTGGCTTTCATCAATTTGTATTATTGGGGCTCTTGAGTCCGAGAGAACAGCTGGCGGCGAACTCTTCGGTTCAGTCAAGCAATTTTTGTTAAATATTTCTAAAGATTGAGTTTGATTCTCCCCCTCAAATTATTCTGAGTTTTTTTTTTGACAAGTATCAGATTTATCTAAGGCTTAATGTGTTGTTGAGGTATCGGAGCTTGTTGTGAATCAAAGAAATATTGAGTCTTTTCCATTACGGTAGCTATTAGTTCTTTGCTGGTCTATTGACTAAAGCTTATCACCAAATATGACATCTAAATTGAAGGTCGCATGAGGAGTGTAGCTCATAATCTATCTCAAATCATGCACTGTTGTCCAGTGCGGATGATAAAAGATAAAATTCTTGCTTGTGTTTTTCTGGATTCCAATAAACCATCCCAAATCTGCTCTTTGTTCAAATTTTTCAGGCTTAGAATTTATTACTTTGTACGCCCGACATCCGAATCGAAGGAGATTTCTGAAATCAATTTTTTCAACATGTGGCTGTTTTAGGCGATCAAGAAAGTCAACTACCGGTATTCTTTTTGTTTGTTGACAATATAGTCTGTTAGATATAAAACATGCATGTTCAATAGCCCAAGGCCAGCAGCATGCTGATATTTGTGTATCAATTAGTAACGATTCTGCTTTGGTAAGGATCACCTTATTAGTCGCCTCAGATACACCTTTTTGCTCGGTTGTATATTGTACAGAGACACCTGTTCTTATTCCATGCTGTTCACAGTATGATTTTGTTTTTGTAAATTCTGTCTCTCTATCTCTATAGATGGTGCAAATACGCTTATCGTATTGTTGCTTCTGCTCTTTCACCCATTGAACTAACAACGACGCTATTTTATTCTTTGAGTTTGTAGGTAATGATCAACTCATGCATGTTTTAGCATCTGTCAGAATGACAATATACTGATGGCCATTGATTGATGGCGTTACTTTCCCTACGGTATCGACAAATATTTCATCAAGCGGGTCATTGGGAATTTTTCTATGCTCTTGCGAGAAATATCACTGGGATTTGCTAACAAGACAGGTTTCACATGTGCTAAGATCACTGATATCTATGCCTTCAAATCTATATGAACACTCCGTTGTCTTTTTAAGAATTGTTTGGCCAGGATGACCGAGCATGGTGCCAACTATCTGTACTTGTTGCTTTTGGAATCCTTACAACCCCAGATGCAATAAAGCTCTCAGGGTTAGTATTTTCTAATGGGTGGATATACAAATCATCATCCTTGGAAATTAGACGCGCAATCGGTCTATCTAGCTTATTGTCATACTCTTTGACTAGTAAGCCCTTTTCTAGGTTTGCCGTAATATTACCGATTCCCTGAAGTTTTTCAGCTGATGTAATGATACAGGTTGAATTTGAGAAGTGTAATGCATCTTGAAGTTTAAGTTTTAAACACCCAAATTTCATCATTACAGAACCCTGATGTGTTAGTGACATTTCTTCTACCGCTTTATCAAAATTATAAAGGTTTTGATCGTTTATGTAAACTTCTGAAGTTACTTTTCGAAGAAATTAAGTGATGCAAAGCACCTGTATCATACAGTGAAGGGAGTTTATTGGATTTAGAATCTGTACACAAATAAAAAATAGCTATTTCCTTCGAACTTGAACTATCTTCATCATCATTTTCACTTGTGAGTGCCCTGGCTTTACTTTTTCCTTTGTTTTAACTTTTGCTCTTTTCTCGTCAGCCTGTCTTTTTCCGCAGCTCTGAGTGTTGCCTATATCATTCTTTATTCTGATTATGATTTCTACATCTTTCACAGCTAGCATTTAAATCTACCTCTGTAATAGCATACAATTGGGATCGTGACTGTGCTCTATTGCCTGCAACCTTTCGCAGACTAGACATCGTACTCTCAATACCATCGAATTTGTTGTCAGTCTCCAGAGCTTTGATATCTCTCCAACTATCCATCCATGTTACCCCCTTTGTACCGAGTAGAAACATGGTCGTGGCCTGCCCCGGAAGAATGGTATACTCGGATTGAGTATTGTCTATCTGTAACTTGTCGTTAGATAGCGAATCGGCAGCACTATTGACGCATTGATAATCGGCAAGAAATCGATCGCAGTAATCGTTAGCACTGGTGTCAAACTTCGTGGATATAAATCTTTTTAAGGCTTGCGCATAGGGGACTGTGGCTGTTTCTTGTCTAGTTTTTGCTATACAATCATAAAGTTGTTTTGCCGTATATTTTTCGTACGATTGAGGGCAAACACTGTCACTCAACGGGTTGATGATAATGTTTCGTGCTTCTATTTCTCCCAACTTCCATGCTGATTTTTCCGATTTATATACTCTTTGTATATTACTGTACCCCTCCTCAGTCTGATTTTTCTCTTTTGAAGATGGCGGCTGCGGCATGAGTACTGGCTCTATCTTCTCAATGTTGTGAAACACATGACCTAGAACTTTCCTCTAAGCAAGTTTTGCCTGAAGCCTAGACTTCCCCTTGGAGTATGAGACTCCTTCGCCTAGTATATTTTTATCTTTTTTTTTTATTTTTTATTTTTTATTTTTTTTTTTTCAAATTCTATCAAAATAAGCGCACTTCAGAGCCCGGGCTCATGACCTGTTTTGATGTAGTTATAAGTAAGAATAGAATGACAGGTATTATCAGAAGTGTAAAGAACAGCTAATGGATTTAAGAAGTGAGAGACTTGGTGTTATTTAGAGATAAATATATTCAGATAAAGATAATAATTCTTCGGAAGTGTATGACCTAGTTTATATACATTAATCTCTCTCATCCTTTTCCTTATATTCCATTATTAGTATATTTCCTAATGATCACATAAAAAATGTTAATATGTTTCATCCGTAAGCCATATTAACATGCTTTCGCCATAAACCATATTTCGTATTTATAAAGTCGAACCTTACTGTCCATATGTGTCTATGTAAATGATCAGTGCCACATACCACCAAGGTTAAATTATCAAGCCTAATAAATCAGGCATAAGAGTAAGAGAATTGGTTGATGAGGGTAAAATCAGTGTTAAATACATTAACACCAAAGATCAACTTGCAGATTGTCTGACCAAATGTCTTGGGAGACAAGAATATCAAAATTTATGCAAATTAATGGGTATAGAAAAGTTATAACAAGAGGAGCTCTAGCCAACTCAAAGTCTTCAATAAAATTGACAAAAATTCACGAACCTCAGCAGTCGTAAATTAGGTGGAGAGTTGTAAAGTCTTAAAATAAATATTCACAGTGCGACAAAATGTTAAAAGGTTGTTGATTTCTTTTGGTCTTGTCTTTTCATGGCGCTTATCCGAGCGCTTGTCTGAGAGTGTTGGTTTCAGTGAGATACAGTTAAAATACTCTCTTTTTATTTTTTTTAACTTTCTATTATTATTACTGCTATGTTAATTCCATAGGAAAGTCTGGCCATGGAATGGTTTATATAATTACATAGTTTTCTTAAGATAGAAAATAATATCTAGAATTAATTCAACTTTTTTTTATCAAATCTTTAACAAACGTTTATTCGTATTTTACAATTCTTATATCTATCATATATCCAGTTGATAAAAATATTCGTTGGGTTACTCCGATAGAAAAGACAAAGAGTCAGGAACTAATTTGAACTCTAACTATACGGCAAAACATTATCTTTATAGATAAAAAATTCTATTCCATAAGGTTAAAAGTAAAAGAATTTTGGATGTTGAGTGTAATTTAGCCACGATGTCTACCATGAATGTCGCCTTGAAGATATCACGATGAAGCTCCGTTGGTAAATCGATAGCTCACTGAAGACACTCAAAAGCTGATTACAACTACAAAGGTTTTATAGCTGGTTGCAATTAAAAATGAGACTAAATGTGTATTGGACAGTCAAAGAGGCATAGAATACTATCCGAGAGTCCCTGACTCTAAAAAGAGGAAGCTCGAAATAGACTTGAGTTGTAAAAAGCTTAAATTTAAGAATTAATAGCTCTGAAATCAATTCTGTACCTCGAGAGGACAATATTGTCAAAAATGATAAGCTCAATTTTTCCTTTTTATAGAACAATATCCGAGAAGATTTTGTTACGATTTATTAGTTTACAGGTCAGTAATATCAATAAACAAAGAGGTTGACAAATCGGGCTTAACTATGAGCAATTAAGAGAACAAAACAAAGACTTTGAAATATACATACCCCACTTCACAATGAAAGAAATTTCAAATTAAACTGAGCTTGAACCGATTGAAACAAAGCTTTCTTGGGATTAATGGCAATGAATTTCTGCTTAAAAAAGATGCAATAAAACATTATCAGATCAGGTCTCATGTCACTTTCAAGTCTACAGCAGCTATATACCACCACAAGTATACAAGTGTCTTGGTATTAGTTGGGCTCTTGTATAAAAATCTTTCTATTAATCACATGAAATATTGATATTTAAAAAAAACCCAGAGAATTCAACACTATTCTTGAGTTCAAAAAGAAGAAAAAAAAAAAAAAATAGAATAAAAAAGAATTAAGTCGTATTATGAATGGCGAAAATGAAAACTAGAACAGGAAAGGTAAAGATATTTAGTCAGGAATAATGAATTAGACAACTGACTAGAAAGGTCAGGTCATTAAATCATTATCGCAGAAAGTGCCAACTTCGGTCGTATCAATTCCAAAAGAGTCATCAAAAACCACAGCTCCAGCTCCAGAGTCACAAATAAAAGTCCCCGAGATATCTGAAGGACCGTCACAGTTAGCCTCAATTCCAGAAGCTAAAATTATCCCAAATAAGGGGAATCCTTTTGAGATATTTGGTGATTGGACATCGGAAACATTTTCCAATATCTCCATTGATTTTCCCAGGAACCACGAGATTCAGGGATATTCTCGAGCAGTGATATCATTTAGCCATGGTCCATTCAAAAGTTACAGTTTAATTTTTGATAAAGTCATGGTGCCTTATAGTCACGAAAAAAGTTATGGATATTCTAGAGTCCTCATCAAACTTCCAGATTTCATTCGTAATGCTTTTTTGAAGGCCGCGGAAAAAACAAACTTAACTCTCAAAGTTGATGAGGAAAGACTGGTATCATGTGGGGAGGAATGGTGGAAAGATGCCCATTTCAGTGATTACAGTTTTGGAATTGTCGACAATAATAGGCATTTTCATCCAAAAAGAATCAGACCAATTTTTGAAAAATTAAAAATGGGCTTTTGTGCATCAATGGAGCTGGAATTTAATTTGGTCTTCTTAGCATCATCTCAACCCAAGAAAATAATTCAGACTACCCTAGATATTCATATTTTGAAGGCTTTCATCTTAGATATTGGGCTAGATATACCTTCTCCTTGGAATGCTCGTTCTTTAGGAGTCCGATGGAGAGATAAAGACGTTGCTACAAATAATCTAAAAAGAAAACTTTCCCAAGTTGGTCTTTGAAAGATATATTATTTCAATACAAGGAGATAGATTTATTTGAATTTTATAGTTATGGTATGGATATAATCAATTAAACTCTTATAATAATAGATACAGTGATCCACAAAACCCCACCAATATACTGAGCTTTTTACTTAAGCCCCGTCCGTATAAAGTTCTTTAAAATATCCCAAATAACACAATTTTTTACGTACATTTGAATTTTATTGACTGATTAGAAAATTTGGTGAAGGTCTTTCGATCGAAAGATTGTCAATCATTGGTAGGGCTTTGTTGGTGGGTTTTTACCGCGAAAGCAATCAGGAGTTAAAATACCATCTTCGAGAGTAGAAGAAGAGGTAAGTCGGCCAAGCCAGGAGAAGATAGGGAGAAATAATAAGACTCAAGATATTTTTCAACATCTAGAAACTAAGAAAGAAATGAATATTAGAGAAAAGCGAGTAAGATAATAATTTCGAAGCTGTAAAAGTTAAATCCATATCTAGATAAGCTTCTTAAGTATTTAAAGACGGAAGTCTAAAACTGCAAATCGGATAATCTGAACCCTCAGTCACCGAGTCCATCAAGCAAGTCAAGTCAAAAATTTAACCTTCGAATCTAACCACCGCAATCTAATCCTTAAAAAATTGCGTTCCAATAAAAGTGTAAATGGATACATACAAGACTCCAACATGCCATAAATTCAGTTAATCTTGTTTCTCTAGAATTAGCCCGCTTCTAGTAGATAAACAAGACAAAAAAAAAAAATTATACTTCTGACCAAAATGAAGTCCCTCATCAAATCAAAAATCAATTCCGTGCTCTACTACCTTGATTAGGGGCTTTCAATAAGCTCCAACTCCCGTGAATTAATCGTCGGAGTATTTATGGTGACCCTTTTATGCAAAAAGTACCGTAACTAAAGTCTTAAGGGGGTCGAACTCAATTAATTAACGAGCCTGAAATCCGTCATGCCACTAGGTTAAGTAAATCTTAAAAGGCCAATAACTTCAGTAAGAAGTTGCTCGTCGCATCAGAAGCTTGAATAATAGCTTCATATGAGATGAAATAGTCCAACGAAGTCTCAAAATAGCTGGATTGAAAGCAATTATGTGAAAAAAAAAAAATAAAAAAAAATAAAAAAAACCAAGAGTTTATTGAAATAGAGAGGTGAATTAAAAAAATTATAAATTTGGTGCTGGAGATCACATCATAATTTGAGGCAATATGATTTTGGGGGGCAGAGGGGGGGGGGGACAAAGGTAGAAATTTTAAGA
>JAHYSP010008154.1:1249-19782 GCA_019455505.1 Pleochaeta shiraiana | reverse complement strand
GTGTTTAGTGCTTTTATAAAGTGGGGCCAGTCCAAGCTATTATCATGTGAACATTGCCTTGCCTGTGCAGGCTAAGCCCATCACGTGGTGTAAGTAAATCCTTGAAAGTAGGGCAACTCCTGACAGTTGCAGGAGCCGAGCGGGGCCCCTGTCTCTTTTGTGAGAGCGATTGGGGGAATATGACCTCCGAAAAATACGCTTTACATATTCTCCAATTGGTAGTAGATTGGACTAGGGCGAAGTCCGAAGAGATTGGTCGCCAAGTTTACTTTATGCACGACAATGCGGCTGTACACAAAGGACGTCCAGCCAGAGAATACCTCTATGCCAATGGAGTTGAATCTATTCCTTGGCCTGCTAACTCCCCTGACTTAAACCTGATCAAGAATGTATGGAGTATGATGAAATACTATATACAGGAACGGTATCCGGAGTTTGAGCAGAGGAGGCAGCGGAACAGGGAGGAGGTTCGCTCTATTGTGCTAGAGGCATGGTACCATAGCACGACGGTGGAAAAGCTTTCTCGTCTAATGGAAAGCATATCGAGAAGATGCTAGGAAGTCATTGGCGCAAACGGTGGTCCCATCCCATACTAGAAAAATTTGTCATACTATAGAAAATTACAATATGATATCAAAACATGACGTATGAATGTGATTTTTCGGCTTAGTGCGAACCGAAGTGGAGAACGACAGGGCAGTTAACTTCTGTCGGACACGAATTCTCTCACCTTGTCTTAGAGTTTTTTCTGGAATAGAGTTTGAAGCTTTACCTGGTTAGGCCTCGCTTAGACAAGATTATCACTGAAAAGTACCTAATATGGATAATGATAGGCAAAAAACCCCTGTAAATAACCAGTTAGTTAGCTTAACCTTGTACCACTGTACATCGATAATCTTAATCACCATTTTATAATCATTATCACAATTATCATACGTTATCATACGTTATCATTATTACTATCATCTTCTTATAAATATAATCTCACACTTATCAATATCTTTTATACATACCGCATCATCAATAATCTTCACTATCCACATCAAACTTACATTGTCATTCCACTATTCTGTAACATCATTATCCTTGTTACTCAAACCTTATAACAATATTTACAATTAAGTTCCCCTCCCATATTTATTCCATATACAGATTACCGAATTCATATTTTCATTACATAATTATACATATTGTCTGTTTTATTTACCTTATACAGCTCATCCCCTTTTTATACTTTGCCACCTATAACTCAAGTGTTCGGCATCTCCGAACAATGCAACCGTTTGGCGAACGACATGTTAGCTTTATTCGACCGCCGAGCCCCAACCCATTTATGACAGCCAAATTGTAACTTACTGGGCGACCGGGGTAAAACTTATCAACTCAATGGTGGTAAATACCAGCGATGAGTTGATAAGTATTACCCTTTCGATCTTGTACATCAACTTATCTAATAATATTTCCCGAATAATGATGATGTGGGGCCACCATCTAAAATGAACCATCTGTTACAGTTATGAGTGAGTTAGTGCAATGGTACCTTACTAATTTGCGAGTGATAAGGAATAGTTTCCTTGTTATAAGAATTCAATGGGTTGAGATAGAATTATTTGAAGTATACTAATTTGACTTATATAAACTATTATCTATAGGAATACACACACATATTTATACATGAGACTCTCCAGTATATCACAGCTTCCAGATTGTCACGGTTTAGTTACTGGTGCTGCGCAACTGAGTATATAAGGGTAATATTTATAATTTATCTATTGTTCTATCTAAGGACGTACATAAGCTTTATTGTATATTCTGAAGTAGTGGTCGAGTGTTTCCACTTTCCCAACTATAAGATGTGTCCTTTCCCAGAAGACTTGAAAGGGTTATAAGGCTGGCCATTTAATTACCGAGCAATATTATAGACGTTGAATGTTAAAACATATTACGTATAATATGTGTTATAATATATTTTGTAATAAGCTAGTTGCTTTGTTCATCACATGACACTTGACTCGAACTAGACCTGTAATGCAAGCATACTCCCATACAAGGATCTGAATTGTGAAAGTCATTTTTCTAATACTAGGCTAAAAGGCTTAGTAAGACCCTGGTAATCTCTAATTGACTTTCACAACTCAGATCCTTGTAAGAGAGTATGCTGACCAGCCTATGCTATAGAGATTAATCGACTAACCAGCCGTCACATGCATCCGCATCCCGTTATATCTACATCATTTTAGAGGCTTTTTAGTAAATTAGTACATGTGCCGCTATAAACAAATTAGGCGAAATTAAATCAGCTAATATCACGTGAACGAAAGCAGTTTAAAAAAATTTTTAAAAAAAAATTATCTCGAAATGATATTATTAAGGTTCCAAGTATACTCAAAGATAAAATAAGGTATTGTAAATAAATAAATAGAAGATGAGTTGTCTGAGTCTCGGGGCTTCAATACCACAAGATAATATCTGTAATAGAAAGTTCTCTAAGACTTGTAAACAATTCTATTCTTTTTCTTCCTACCATCATCCAGACCTCACTATTTATCTAGATCTACGTTCTTAACTAACCGATTTGTTAACTCGGGAACTTGACGGCTAAGTCGTACACATTATTGGGTACATGATTTATGGGCCAGATACATTCAGAACGTTACCCATTACAAGACACCATGTTTGTTGTACCTCCAAGACATAAACTTAAAGCGCTTACCATCAAATGGGTCTCCAGCTTTGGAAACCTTTGTTGTGACAGTAATTGATGATTGTGATTGTTGGTTATATACTGTTGGGGCGCGCTAAGTCTTTTATATGTTAGTTGGTGAAGGCGCATAGATATCCTCATTTTAAAGATTTTTGCAATAAATTCCTTATCCTCCTCCCCTTCTCTTTTCTCCCTTCTTCCTCTAAGTTATTTTTCTTATTATTTGTCATCAGTGCGTTCACTTAAGGGAACTCTCTCACCTATGAGCTAACGCATTAACTTGACACTACTAGTTTAAAATGAAGTATAAAAATATGTAGTAAATTTCTGTTAGAGAACTTTGTTTTGAATGCTTACTCTGAAACATTTAACTCTTTTTTCTATTTGTATAGAATAATTTCAGGCAACTCTTCTCTTGGCGCAACTTTCACATCATTTGACCAGCACAGCAAACATAGATATTTAATTTCTTTGAATGCTTTTTCCTCCCAATTTGACGTTTGACTTAAATGTCAAGTCTTTAAGATTTCCGAATACAGTTTTCTACAATCAATTCAACAGGTTCATCTAGTCATTTTTTTCTGATTTTATCAACCGTATTTAACCTCAATATGTATTCTGGAATGGGTTTTAAATATAAGTTAACTAAGTCTTTTCTTCTAAACTAGGTAACAATAAATTAATTTACATGGTAGTATCTAGGAAGTTACCTTCGCTGTCTTTTGAATGTGAATTTCTAGCACCTTCGTACTCTCTTTTACATGATGAGTTCGTTTGAATTATTCTATCAAATAATCATTCTTGAGAATTGGTCGATTGTTCCTTCGAATCCTTCATAAATGATAACAAAGAACTCAAAGCCTGCTCAGCCATTGTCTCCTTGTCACAGATTCTTTGTTGATCACTTCCCTTCTCCTGTTCTATCGACTGAGTGATTGGCTTGGCTGGTCGATATTTTCTCCTTTATTCCTTGTTGAATAACAAATTTCATAACCTGATATTTGTTGGGCCAAGAACATGTGTTTGCACACAGTTCTGATCATTGTATGGAATTTACAAGAACAGCTGGAAATCCAGCGTGCAGTGTTTAGAGATCTTTTGTAACGAACCTCTAACTCTTTTAGGGTTTTATGCCATGACTCGATATAATTGTTCGTCCGATTACCAAGCATACCCTAGAATGCATGAATTAGACTTAAAGTCCTATTAATTTCACGGGAAAACATCTTACCTGAAAATTCTCCATCCACCACTTTAAAAAATGCTTCATCCACTGAGAGTTGAAATTGTTCATCCATGCTTAATGACTGTGATATTCTATTTTATATTTGCTCCAACCCGTGTTATATTCGTCAATATTATTAGTATGAGCCAGTGTAAGAAAATCTTTAATGGCAGATTCTCTGATCTGCTTACTTCGGGCTTTCACTGGTTCGCTAGTTACAGATTCTCCAGGCAAGAGTGGCGCTTATTTAAAATTTGGCTAAGTTTTCGATTGCCCTAAACATATGAAAGTGGCATGTGCGTATCTGAGAGTCGCCAAAGACATTTTCAATAGCCGCCATTTCTGTGGCGGAGCAGTCGATCATGAAGATAGGGTAGAGTTGAAAAGAAAAGATTATCATTTAGCCATAACAGCCAATTTTTCTAAGGCCATTGACTCTCTGAATTGGTTACCATGAATGCAACTGGAGCCGCACAACCAGCTTCATCATGCTTTATCAGTATAGAATAAAAGTAGTCCTTACGGTTTTTATTTACGAATTCAAGCCATGTGTTATGAGTTGAGCCCATGAAAATGAGTGAGTGATATTTTCGAAAAAGATCAGTCTGCAATTTTGTACAGAAAGAAAAGAAAAACACTTTCTCATCGGTGCCCTTGACTTCTGGTACTTCCTGTAACTGAGCGGTTCCTCTTGATTCACGTATCGAATTGCAGTATACTTGGAGGCTCTGCATACAATCTGTATGAAGTTAAGCAACATGCATCAAATGACTTCTCTTGTAGTTACGAAAGTGCTGATTACTGATCTTGAAAAGTTCCGAGATCTCGACCGGCTTAACTTGACTCAGAGGAGTTAACTGTGCCTGATCTAAGACCTGTTCATCTGACCGAATAAAATTCCTAAAGGATTCCTAGTTGATTCCGATAGCCACTTACTTTTTAAGCCATGTTCTCGCAGCTGAAATGAGCCCTAATAATTGTCAAGATTCTAATGAGTTAGATTATTATCTTGTAAGCTAAACAGAGCAACTGTCTCCATCAAGACATGATAAACTTACTTCATAACTAGTATGATTATTTTTCCAATTCACGAATAAAATGTCACAATTTAACTCTTTTTGTCCCTTGATTACAGACTTGCATCAAACTCTTCGAGAAGGCTTAATTATGTTTCTGGAATTGGTAATGGTTTGGACTTCTTGCGGCTTTGGATTGCCAAATGGACATTTATATTCTTTTGTTCATTCAAAAGTACCTGACATTTTTCTCTGCTCAGAAGGTATAGTCACTGGTGCTTTGAAGTGTTTACGAAGTACCAGCTCAATCCCATCAGGTTTTGAATCAAACCAAGTTGAGAAACTTTTCAAGTCGTTAAATTCAAGGGCTTGAGCCTCGCTTTTGAATTCTTGGGAGCAATTTTGAATTGTTTGGTATTATTTTAAGGACTCCATTTGTGAAGTATGGAATGTAAGAGCTTCATTAGCCATAAATTAGTAGGTTCTTTGAATTGTGAATTTAAAACATACTGAGGGATATCGGATTATTTAAATGAAAGTTGAGTATTAGCACAATGATAATGTACGGTCAGCAACATTAATCAAGGGTCGAATGATTTTTGATGCGAAAATTTTCATGTTCATTAGTTGATGATATTGAAATTTAACTGTTGGAATGATTTTTAAGTAGAAAAAATTGTGTAGCTTAGATCAGTGGAAAACTTTTAATCTACAATTAACCGCCATTCAATTAATCGGTGATTTGTCAGCGATCACATGAGGGTAGATGATTAGTAAATTTGGGGCGTTGAATTATTTATAAATGGTGCAGAAATAACGGGAAGCGTGTAGAAATGATTTTTTGGCAATTACATAATCCACAAAAGTGACAAGGTGTGTCTACAACGCTGTTCATCGAGATTAAATTACTAATGTAAATGAGTTTCCAATTTTAGATTCCAACTATTGTTTTGGAGTTAACTCAGACTGAAATTAGTAATGTGAACAAGCATCTTGATTACGTACATTCTGGATGGACATTAACCCCACGTAATATATGTGATCCTCATTTTTAATGCGGTAAATTGTAGCAACGCTGACCACACAATTGTGATTGCAAACTAATGTCAAGGAGATCAACCACTGTGAATGAAAACTTGATTAACTCACGTCTATTATATCTCGTCGGTTTCGATGCTTCAAATCAAGCTGCAGAATAAGAGTCGTCAGCTCTTGACATCTGGCTGCTCGAGAAAAATATCCACTACCTTATATTCTACCCTTTTAAGATTAAATAACTCATCAACAACGAGCTCGTCATCGACTTCGCGTTGGCCAAAAACGAGATTCCAGAAAAGATGCGCTACATCTGTCGCAGCAGCCCCTGACTCTAATGATAGCTTTCTTTCAGGTAATGCGGCAGGCTATATTGACGAGATGTATATGGCATGGAGGGAAAATCCAAAAAGTGTACATATTTCATGGCAAACTTATTTCAGAAATATGGAGAGTGGTGACATGCCTATTTCCCGTGCTTTCGTCCCTCCACCGACTCTTGTTCCAACGCCTACCGGAGGTGTCCCGAGTTTTTTACCTGGAATTGGCTCGGTTAACGGACAGGACTCTGATGTTACAAAACACTTAAAAGTTCAACTATTAGTTCGTGCTTATCAAGCTCGTGGTCATCATAAAGCTAACATCGATCCTCTCGGCATTCGGCGTGAAGCTGAGGAGTTTGGCTATAGAAATCCAAAGGAACTCCGCCTTGAACACTACAACTTCACAGAAAAAGACTTAGATTGTGAATATAATCTTGGACCTGGTATATTACCTCGCTTTAAGAAAGAAGGACGGGATAAAATGAGTCTTAGGCAAATAATTAATGCTTGCGAACGTATCTATTGCGGCTCATACGGAATCGAATACATACATATTCCAGATCGTGATCAATGTGATTGGTTGCGAGAACGCATAGAAGTTGAACAGCCTTTTAAATATTCTATCGATGAAAAACGTCGAATACTGGACCGTCTTATATGGAGCTCAAGCTTTGAAAGTTTTTTGGCTATTAAGTATCCTAATGACAAACGTTTTGGTCTTGAGGGATGCGAGACTCTGGTGCCAGGAATGAAGGCTTTAATTGATAGGAGCGTAGATTTTGGTGTTAAAGATATTGTCATTGGTATGCCCCATCGCGGTCGCTTAAATGTACTTAGCAATGTTGTACGCAAACCAAATGAATCGATATTCAGTGAATTTGGAGGATCCGCTGCTGCTGAAGATGAGGGTTCTGGTGATGTTAAGTATCACCTAGGAATGAATTTTGAAAGACCTACTCCATCAGGAAAGCGAGTTCAGCTGTCTCTTGTCGCCAATCCTTCTCATTTGGAGGCTGAAGACCCTGTTGTACTTGGGAAAACTAGAGCAATTCAACACTATAATAATGACGAGCTTAAACATACCACTGCCATGGGTGTTCTTCTTCATGGTGATGCTGCATTTGCTGCCCAAGGTGTCGTGTATGAATGCTTAGGTTTCCACTCTCTTCCGGCTTACTCTACGGGTGGCACAATTCATTTAGTTGTTAACAATCAAATCGGGTTTACAACTGATCCTCGATTTGCTCGTTCTACTGCATACTGTACGGATATCGCTAAGTCAATAGATGCGCCTGTTTTTCACGTCAATGCCGATGACGTCGAAGCTGTTAACTTTGTTTGTCAATTGGCTGCAGATTGGCGTGCAGAATTTCAGAAAGATGTTGTAATTGATCTTGTCTGTTACCGTAAACATGGCCATAATGAAACAGACCAACCTTCTTTCACCCAGCCTCTAATGTATAAGAGGATTCAGACCCACGTTTCTCAAATTGATATATACATTAATCAACTACTGGAAGACGGAAGTTTTTCTAAAGAAGACATCGAAGAACATCAAAAATGGGTTTGGGGTATGCTTGAGGAAAGTTTTGCAAAAAGTAGGGACTACTCTCCAACTTCCAAGGAGTGGACTACATCAGCATGGAATGGATTCAAATCACCAAAAGAACTTACCACTGAAGTGCTACCCCATAGTCCTACTGGGGTTCCCGCTCATACCTTGAAACATATTGCTCAGACCATCGGTACATATCCGGAAAATTTCAACGTACACCGAAACTTGAAGCGTGTTCTTGCAAATCGCATCAAGACAGTTCAAGATGGCTCAAACATTGATTGGTCTACGGCAGAGGCACTAGCTTTTGGGACATTGGTTACAGAAGGACATCACGTTCGAGTTTCGGGCCAAGATGTTGAGCGCGGCACCTTTTCTCAAAGACACGCAGTCTTTCATGACCAGGAAACTGAAAAAACATATACTCCTCTTCAACATGTAAGCAAGGATCAAGGAAAATTTGTCATATCGAACTCTTCCCTAAGTGAATTTGGTGTCCTCGGGTTTGAATATGGCTACTCTCTTACCTCACCCAACGCCTTGGTTGTCTGGGAAGCTCAATTTGGAGACTTCGCCAATAATGCGCAATGTATTATAGACCAGTTTATTACATCTGGCGAGGTCAAATGGATGCAAAGATCTGGGCTGGTCATGTCCCTACCTCACGGGTATGATGGACAAGGACCTGAACACTCATCGGGCCGTATGGAGAGATACCTTCAACTATGTAATGAAGATCCTCGAATCTTTCCCTCTACAAAAAAGCTAGAACGCCAGCATCAAGATTGTAACATGCAAATTGCGTACATGACAACCCCATCAAATCTGTTCCATATTTTAAGGCGGCAAATGCATAGACAATTTCGAAAACGTAAGCTTGAAACCAAAGATAGTAATGTATGTCAACTGATATTCTACAGCTCTTATAATCTTCTTTTCGAAGTCTCTGCTTCGACATCCAATAGCAAGATCACCCATCGAAGAATTCACTGGTGAATCACAATTTAAATGGATCATCCCTGACTCAGAACATGACAAGTCAATCAACGATCATGCTGAAATTAACCGAATCATTCTTTGTACCGGACAGGTCTATGCTGCTCTGCATAAGCATCGTGCGGATAATCACTTCAGGGATACTGCCATCACTCGTATCGAGCAACTGAACCCTTTCCCATGGCAACAACTTAAAGAGAACCTCGACCGCTATACAAACGCCAAGACAATTGTCTGGTGTCAAGAAGAACCGCTGAACGCTGGTGCATGGAGTTTCATGCAGCCTCGTATTGAAACACTTCTTAATCAAACCCAGTACCATGATCGCAAGCATGTAATGTACGCTGGCCGAAATCCAAGCGCTAGTGTAGCTACAGGTTTAAAAGTGAGTCACAATAAAGAAGAAAAGGAACTGCTGGAAATCGCCTTTAGTGTTACACAAGACAAGCTCAAGGGTGAATAGAAAAGGTGTATACATGTTATTCACAAGAAAACTGTTATTACTCGATAATTTTAAACGGAAGGCTAATTCTAAATTGTATTATATTGGGAGTTACGATATATTAGTATATCTATTTTGCTCGTAATTTTCTTGTGTGGCAGTCAAAGTTGAAGCTTTCACGTGCTACTTATGCCCATTTAAACAACCGTGAACTATACGTCATTGATTTTCCAATTCTACTTTTCTCAAAAATCCTAAATTGATCAGATTAACATTTTAGGCCCCTGAAAGCTCACCTCATGAGTATGTATCGCTCAAGATGGATACGGTTATATCTCGGTGGTAGATTTTTGTTGTCAGAACAAAAATTACAGCGGCCCACATTTCAATCCCTTAACAATTTAACAAGCACTTCTTACGGTATTCGACATAGTTCGAATACCAATCGTCGGAGAAATATTTCGGCTTTGAATTCTTTTCCTGATGGAAAACCCATCAGCCCAGAAATAAGGTTTCCGAAGATAAAGAAGAATACAGATCACCAGTTAATCAAAAAACTAGATGGTGTTTTTCGATACAGTCGAATCCCCCAAGGTCAAATACTGTTACGACGTAGTAGCACTATTAGATCAATTGCAGATAATAAGAACCAAGACCCCCATATAATTAGAGGTACTCATCTAAAATCAAGAGGGTGAAATTGAAGCTAGAGTGCTAAATCGAGAGTAACCAGGTAAACTTTATACAACTCCTTCGCGGTTACTAAAGCTTATTTTACCTTTTAAAACCGCTGACAAAAATCCTGGTCTTAATATAATGGAGCGTCGAGCATTTTTGGTTCATCCACAACAGCCACTTAGCTATCTTGGACACATAATTCAGTCCGAACTACCATTACTAACCGGGCAAGGTGGAGAGACTAAACTTCCAAGAGTAAAATTTAAAGCTCAAGATTATGGATACCATAAAACCTTAAGCCAGACAAATGAAACAGAACCTGACTTGGAGGAAGAATTTTTGAAAATAGTAGAAAATAAATTATTAATTAGACAGCGAAATGAGAAAACCCCCACATGTGATGAGATTTTAAGAGTTGGAAAAATAAGATCTGGTAATGGAGAGAAACTGAATACATCAAATCGTAATCAGGACCAAGTCGATACTTTTCCTAAAATCAGCATAGAGAGGAATATAGAAGATAAATATGCCAATGAAAATCAACACAGACTACTCACAACTAAAAAATTTGTATATTGGTCTTCTTCTACGGATATAGGGGAATTTGTTCGCGATGCTGCTTTTAGTAAGGAATTTGTAGTAGAGATTCAGGGTGATCCTAGTGAAATTCGAGTTACTGTTCCTTCTTTTAAGGATCGGACTCATTACTTGCGATTAAGGTTGAGAGATAAAAGCAGAAATCTAGCAGGTCAGGCTACTATTAAAAAAGAGTGCGATTATTTAGCGTACCGGAGTGGTCAAAGACTTGCAATCGGAGGCTTCGCCTTGATGGTCTCATGGTGGGGTACGATCTACCATTTTACGTTTCAAACAGAATATGGCTGGGACACGATGGAGCCCATAACTGTGAGATGGGACTGTTCTCCTGAAGTTTATTCGCTTACATAAACAGTATCTTGCAGGTCTCTCAACAATTATAATGGGTTACCTATGGTTTCTTTACCATAACCGCGAAGTTTCTTATCGATCAGCTCTTAATCTGACTGTATCTAGGCGACAGCATAAGTTATATCAAGAGCGTAGCTTTAACTTGCAGAGTTGGGATAGTCTAATTCAAGATGCTAACGCACTGAGAAAGGAAATAAAAAACATTGCTGTGGAGTATGATGTTGAATGGGATGAAACTCAGGATGAAATCTGTGAAGAAGTACATGAAGCACTGAAGCAGAAGCGTGGTCAAGTAAGCAAGTATGATCAACATGATAATGATGGCAAACAATAGAGTTGACGAATAGTAGGCTAAGGCTAGGGCACAAATTCTAGTGGGGCGTCAATATATAATAAGATGAGAAAATTTGGGCTGTAATTCCCCATTATAAACTTGGGACCTTTCCAGCGGTTCTTTTGGGCGCTATTTTGTTTTCAATTCTTCTTGAAAAAATCTCTAGTTCTTCAGAAGACAACTGGATATTGAAAAATGGGATTTTCTTGATCTCGACACAAGGCGATGCAACTGTGATCTCATTTGGTCTATTTTACAATCCTTGGATGAATTTAATGTTTTTATTCTCATATTATTTATTCAATATTTTAATTTGATAGTTTGACGTTTTTGGTTGACCTTTTGAATGGCATTCTCAGTTATCTACAGGGTACCAAGGAAAGTTAATCGATACTGCAAAATCAGGGACTTTTTGACACTTTTTGTACATGTACGAACATGTACATGTACCCTGAATGAAATAGAGGTAAAAACTTATTTTTAACAGGATCTATAATTGGTTTAAACAGAAATAAACGAGTCTGGCTAGGGTCTCGTAGATCTTTGAAAGGTAAATTTGAATATAATTTCATAGCTCTCTCAACTATACTGGTCAAAATAAGTTTTTATCTCTTTTGAAGACAGACAGTTGTAAATACATAAGTGTGGGCCTCGGGTAAGCCTCGGGTGAGCTCTGTCTGTCCGTCAAGACTGAGTTGAGACTGCGCAAGTTTAGCCGGGCCCTTTCTAAATGAATTTAACAATACGTAGCGGGCAGTCAAGTACATTCCACGAAGAATTTTCTAAGTATTCGAGGAAATACGTAATTTCTTCTTGTATTAATTAATTATTCGAAGTGCTATAAAATTTTACAATCATCGCATTAATCCTCATCATCATTTTTATTAACGTCGCCGAGTAGGCTCACGGACCTCGTGCCACCCAAGAAAAATTTGGCGTCCCTGCTTAGCCCAGGACTATCCGACGTGTCAGGTTGTCCACAAGTCAAAAATTAAAGTACATAAACAGCCCTAGGGAGAAGTATTGGTAATGTTTAGCCGGTCTCCACAGTCACGCAATTTTCTCCAAATCCCTAGACACATTACAGCTTGGCGGGGGTAAAACGTTGCCATTCACTGGCAGTACATACTGCCGATCACGGGTAAAATGTTACTCCCGACACCCTGTACATCAGTACCTTAAAGTTACCATATAAATAAATAAATGCTACTTTTGTAGCTTTGGCATAGAATCCTTCGAGAGTGGCCGTTCTATATAACATTGTCATAATCCTAATACTCGTCACGTGGCTAATCTCTCTTATCAGAATAACGTCAGAGTTTGGTAATGCACAAGCCTAAACAAGCAATCTCAACCATGCTTAAATTATTCCAAACAGTTTTTTTGCATAAAAAGGGACTCGTTATCTTATTTTTCTTGGATTTATTTGCAGTAACCTACATTTTTAATTCTCTATTTCTCCCTCGCTAATCAATTTTTGCACTCTTTATGGTCATGGTGCCGTCTACTCTCCTGGCCAAAGATTTACGCAAGCTGCGATCCAATAAATACACCCCTGCAGCTGAAAATGAAGCTCGTGCCTTTGTCGAGGGAGTCTTGGGAGAAAGACTGCCGGCAGGAGACCTATTAGAGGCTCTTAAAGATGGAGTTGCGCTCTGCAAGTATAAAGCTTTCTCCTGGATTCTTAAATTATTTACTCACTATTTTCAGACTTGTTAATCAAGCAGCACCTAATACACTACGATTTAAAGTCAAAGCTCAAATGCCATTTGTTCAGATGGAAAATATAGCTCTCTTTCTCGAGGCTTGCAAATGCCCTCCTTTTAACCTCCAGTCTCATGATATTTTTCTCACGGTTGATCTATTTGAATCCAAAGACCCTGCACAAGTGCTTGTATGTCTTGGTGCTTTCAGTAGAGCTTTGCATAAAATTGATCCAATCCGCTTCCCTCACCCGATTGGCGCTAGATTACGCACGAGTCCCCAGGGAGCAGAACCCTCAATTTCTGTGGCTTCTGGAAACAAGGGGAAGTACAACTCGAATGTCAGTAACAATCTTTCGATTGGAAACCATGAGACTAGACCAAAATTGACACAATCGAAAACTGGGGACTCATGCTGGGGAGGAAGTTGGAGCCCGACAAAGTCCAATGCATTACCCTCATCATCAAGATTCAGTACTACTGAGAAAATCTTAAATGAAGGAGCTAAATCTCCACCCTGGAGTATTGCACAATACGGGTATTTATGTGGTGCAAGTCAGGGAAAGTTAGGGGTTTCATTTGGTGGAAGGAGACAAATTACAAGTGCTGGGCCATATATTCCACGTGTGGCCGAGAATGACAAGAGACTAATGGAAAAAGAACATGAAAAAAAAAAGTTACTGTTAAAAACCGAGGAATCTCAAAGACAATTAGAATTTGAGATTTCTGCGAAAGAAAGAGCTCGCTTTGCCGAAGAAAAAAAATTGTTAGACAAGGCCGAGAAAACCATAGAGGAGAAATTTTTGAGGGCCGAAGAAGAAAATAAGAAATGGGAGCAAAAGGATCGTGGGTGGCGCCTTCAGGAGGAAGAGCAACTAAAGCAAGACCATGAATTCGAAACCCGGATGATAAAAGATCAAAACTGGTCCAAATCTGCTAGTAATTCGCGATTGAGCGGCCAGTATTATACCCAGTATCAAGTCCAATCCATCACAAACGAAAGTTTCAACCCTGAAAGCAATCGTATTAAAGAACTGGAGCGCGAACTAGAGCTAGCACGAAAACGAGAGCGTGAGTATGAGAGGAGTAGACAAGTAAAAATTTCACAGAAACTAGATCAGAAAACTCAGATCAATGATCTCACTGGTAGTGTCAATGTCAATAAAGAAAGCCAACGAAGTTCAAAAATTTGGCGACCACTCACCCCAAGCTGTAACAACAGCGACGAAATCAGGTGCTTAGAAAAACAAAAATCATTTCATAAACAACAATCTTGCGAAAGTTCCTTAAATCCCCCCTATGACTTTCCAAACCAATCTAAATCAAGATCTATACCACAGAGAAAATCTCCTCGCCCATTGCCGGAGCCGCAAATTTCTCAACAAATACCTAAACAGCAAACAGGCTCTAGACCACTCCCAGATCCCGCCAAGTATGCTAAAACATCATGCAAAAGCCAAATCCAGACTGACCCCTCCACTTGCAATCTTAACCAGCCCCAGCAGCCTCAAACTCCCCTAACCAGTGTTTCAAAAACGAGTCCTTGCCACAACAACTCTCAGAGTGGTACGGAAGATCGATACCAACAGCGGTACCAACAGCAATCACAGCCACAAGTCAAATCTGGCGGCTGGGCTCTTAAGGGTCTCTTGGAACGAGAGATGGAGATGGAACGACAGCGACAACGGGAGTGGGAAGAAAGTCAGCGTGAATTAAAAGGGAAATTTGTGATTGATGATAGAAGCCATGCTGATAGGGATGAACCCTGGGATCTCAATCAGTGGAATAGTTATAATGGGAGTGATTCACAGAATATAGGTAGCCAGGGAATCGGAGCTGGAAGCCGGCAAATTGTGGGCCCAAGACCACCACCAACTAGCCGATGATAAAACATTACGCTCTTTGGGCTATAATTTACCAAAAAATATTTTATTTTATTCCTTCTAATTTAGAGGAATACCAAAATGGCTAGGTATTCATTCATTTTATGTCAATAGCTTCTGTTACTCTTGAAAGAGAAGAGCATGAAATCTTCGATTAAATAAATTCCATGCTGAGTTTCGCTCGTGCGATAATTGGTGCAGCTAGAGAGTTCAGGTAAATAATGTTGCCGGCTCAACAAAAAGCTTCTCATTGAAACTCTTTGTTTCTAGTGGAAGCTCTTTGAGTATTCATCAGTAAGTTTTACTGTTCGCGTTGTATGTAAAGATCTAATTCTGAGTTTTTACCAGTTTCTGATCAAAATTGCGTGAATTATTCGCTTCATAGATCTCATAAAGTCGAGTAACTTTAGAGTACCGATGATAATCTGTTAATGTTTCTTCAACAAAAAGGTACGCAAAATACATAGAGACTCAGTTCCCGCTAGAAGAACCAAAAATTACTTCTGAGACTCTGACATGGGATTCGCAATAGATTTTTATCGCCTATTTTACTGAAAACCGGAGAAAAGAAGATTTTATCATGGTCGGGAACTATTATCAATTCGCTTTAAGTGATACCTCGATAAATTAAGCTTAGGGGTTTATCTCCTAAAGCAGAAAAGCGTTGAATAAAAAGATTAATTTAGTTACAAGAAAACCTATTTTTCATGTTACCGAGCTAGTACTCACTGCATATTCAGCGTTTCATAAATTGAGAAAAGTTTAAGCGCCTTATTATTTCATTTAACCGATCCATATCAACAATCCATAGATATTATGGAAATTATCTCAATACCGATAAGTCGTATCACGAAATCTCTACTAAATTAAATCCTTGCGCCGAGTTACTGGCAACAAGCTACTCGGCTTGGATAAAATAACTTGTTATTAAAAACTACCATTCAACAAAGTTTTCAATATCCTAAAAACTATTGTAAGAGAGCCGTAATTTAAGTTTCCTACAGTGGCTCCTGGTAGTATCCTAGTTAAGTGCTACTTGTGATAAATTCGGTAATAACTTGACAAAAACATCTTAGAAATAGATAATTTTAGTCTTAAATTGAACTTCCAAGATTTCTACTCATTAGCCTCCAAGTGTATTTCATACTATCCTACCCCGAAAGTAACGTACAAGCTAATACACTATGATATGGGTAAGCAAAGGTATCTTTTGCTATGGGCAGGAACTAGCAGGGATCCGATCGGGCCTATTAAAGTATCTGATTGGCTCCGAAATTTACCACTACTTTGGCATGGATTGGATCTGTACTCAACTCCAAATTCAATAGGGCATTCTTCAAATGATATAAAGCGAAGATACATATATCTGTTCATATCTTTCCAATATAGCCGCCAAGTTTAATTCAATTTTTGTGTAAATGGTTACGTAATATTCAAAATCTCCTAGATTTATATATATGTCGCCACAATTAAATAATTCAGGGTGGATCCTCCATCAACATCAAGAACAGCCTGACATTTAGATGACATGGCACGAAGAAGATCCATGAGATTTTCAGAAAACACAG
The DNA here is from genome assembly GCA_019455505.1 of Pleochaeta shiraiana. Taxonomy (NCBI): domain Eukaryota; kingdom Fungi; phylum Ascomycota; class Leotiomycetes; order Helotiales; family Erysiphaceae; genus Pleochaeta; species Pleochaeta shiraiana. The sequence continues at coordinate 3,372 of JAHYSP010008154.1, read as the reverse complement.
ATTCCCATGCTATTTCAACAATCTCGCGAATAGGACGAGATGACCGCTGGCTTCCTTCACTCAAATCCGGGTATTTGTCCTGGTTGAAATATTCCATTTTGTTCCAGACCGATTCTATCGGGTTTAGGTCAAGGGAGCCGGGTGGCTATTCAATGGAGAAAATAGCTCTTACATGAAGCTCCGTGATCGTTAGACTCGAAAAACGAGGAGGATCATTGTCCCGTATCATTCATATCCAAGTCTCCTTCTGATATTGTTAAATATGTTGGGGACTAATCTGATTCAGTACTGCTCAAAATCAATGGTGCCCAAACTTTCCTCCCAAGATAGTATTAGGCCTTTTTCAGATCCTGCAAAATTATCCCAAAACATCAAATATTTCGTTTCTGAAACTGATCAACCGTACCAATTGGGGTTCAGTTTTTCCTTGATCCAAATCTCTTTATCAGACAGCAGACGTTTTCTGAAGAATTTTGTAAGCCTAACCGTTCTAGTGACCAAAATACTCGTAGACCAAGGACGACGAGGGGTTGAGCGAGGCCTCTAATTGTATCACTATTAGTACGTAAAATTATTATTTTAGAATATGTTTCACTCATCCGAGTTGACAGGAAAACTTAAACTACTGATGGCAATAAAATCTTTGATCCATTAATGGTTTTTGACGATATTTTGAGGTGTGAACATGTCTAAGACATTGTAGCCTCAGGCTAACAGAACTTTCGGTAACGGAGACATTAGGATTCGGTGTATATACAGAACTAGCTGTCCTTATTTGCTTTTCAGGACACCGTTGCAAGTAAAATGTATTTGGATTGATTCATAGGATGAGAGGAACCTAAATTTAGTGGCCTCTAGTATAATAATTTAGTAAGCAATCTAGTTAAACTTAACTTTGTACATACACTAAGTAAAAAAACTGTTGACGTAATCACACAAATGTTGTTATTTCACTCGCAACTTTACAAATACTCCATAAAATTTTTCCACATTGTAATCAAAATAAATCTAAGCATAGTGACTATTCAGTTCAACTAATTATGTTGAAAAATTCTAAGATTCTGAGGTATTTAAAGGGGTTTGAAGTTAGAGCTGCATGCCAACATTTTTTTTGCTTAAGGGTCATGTACATAAATAATCACTGTATCCTGAGTTGTAACAATCCAATATTCTTCAAACCACTCTTGTTATGTAGCTCTAATTTTAAAACGTTAGTTAACGTACTGTAAATCTACTATTTCAACCAAAATATTTATCTAATAAACTACACAAGTCTCTCAGTTCCGATCAAAATGTCCAGATTATATATCCTCTTGAAAATTGTCACTCTATTCGAGAAGAAGCCAATAATTCAAATATTCTTTACTCCGCTGTCCTTAGTTTTCGGTCTCATCAACTTTCTGGACTTCCAAATTCTAGGGGTGGACGCCTACAGAAGCTCTCCTTAGTTGGCGCTCGCCATGCGATGCGGCTTGTCGTTACTGGAAAAGCGTAAACTGATGTTGAAGTGGCTCAGCAGCTCCAGAATATCAGGGATAAGACCTTCAATTCACAGGCAATCACAAATTGTATGAAAATTGCAGGTTTTAAGGCCTTTATGAAGAAAAGAACGCCGCAGTCGTTTGAAGAGTCATTGTCGCGATCGACTAAATTTTGCGATTACTCATCAAAATTGGATTTTGGACGACTGGAAAAAAAATATTTAAGTCAGATGAGACCAAGATCAATCGATTTGGCTCGGATGGCAAGTGCTGGGCGTAGAAGGCAGGGAGAGAAAATGGCTTGGTTGACAGAGATGTTGAGAGCACCGTCAAGTATGGAGCTGGCTCAATAATAGTATGGAGATGTATTCTTTAGCTAGGAACCAAATTGTACACAAAATTACTGGGAATATGACCAAGGAACTTTACACTCAGATTTTGGACAACCAACTTCAAGAAATTCATAGAAAATACGGTCAAGGCGTAAAGGAGGTTATATTCCAACAGGATAATGGCCCTAAGCATACATCCCAAATGGCCACCGAATACCTTAATGACCATGGATTTGAGATCATGAAATGGCCTGCACAGTCTCCAGACCTCAATCCAATTGAGCATCTTTGAGGACACTTGAAGGGCAGG
>JAHYSP010008136.1:20189-30779 GCA_019455505.1 Pleochaeta shiraiana | reverse complement strand
TCCAGGATCAGGCCAGCTCCAATTTTGAGTATTCCTTCCAGTTGTTATGTTTTCTCGATTTTGATGCGTCAGAAAATTATCTGGTATATTATCGTTTTGAAAAAGAGTAGATATGAGGGCATCGCATCTCTCATGGTTGGTAAATATCCAGGTCGTATGTGCACAGTATAAATGCTTGCTCAAAATGTGTTTAAAAAGTGTCTATTCTCTATCTAACCTCGTTTTGTCAATCTAATCTTTTTCGCCCAATGCCTTACACGTTGGTCATGATAAAGCGTGTGCACAGTGCTATTCACGTGTGTATTTCTATAGTTACACTAGTATTCACACACTGGCAACTTTTTATTTTTTGTAAGTCAAATTGCGGCGCCCTTATCCTTACTAGTCTTATTCCCTATTAACCAAACCTTGAATTCGTACGCGTAGCTGGTTTGAGTCAAAAAACTTTTCAAGTGATCGATTTGGGTAAGGTTTCGTCATGGAATCTGCAGGATTATTATGACCGTTTATCCAGCGAATTTCCTGTAATTCTCGTAGCTGGTAGGATTGACGAAGAGCCATGATATTTATCATGAACCTCTTCTTGTTCGTTGTTCTAGGTTTAACAAGACATTGATCTATAGAGAACGAATCTGTACAGACAATGATCGGTATTGCGAGGAGAAATGATTGATTCATAATGATATCCATCGTAATGTTGATAGCAATAGCCATGTCGATAACACTTACCATTCTGTAAATTTCAGACACAAGTACACTTCGAGTCACTCTCTTGCTCTTGATTGAACTCCAATGAATGAAGTTGCCGCGGATAACAAGTGTCCATAGTTATGATCAGCACATTCATTCGCCATGACAATCTGGTATCCTAATGGGGAGCTTAAATCTTGATTGTTGGTGAATGATTCATCCACAAAAACGAATATTTTTGCTGTATTAAGTTGTAAAGGAATATATCGAATCCCTCGATCTAGATTTTGATTTTACCAATGTATTCTCTTGTTTAGAGCAATAATATCTTTTTCATCTGGTTGTATTTTATATGCAGCAGTCGAAAAATTGAAAGAAGCTTCGGGCTGACAGATAGTGGCTCTGTCAGCGCCTCTAGCGCTTTGTTTGACATATGTTTGTTGGCAAGATGGAGATTTGGGATCAATAATCTTTAGCTTACTGTGACGGACTTTGCCCCTGCTGTTGACTGGGTTTACCTTGTTACCCAGGCTGGTAAGATTTACTAAAGCAATTCCAAGGAATCATGCAAGGGGTTATAGATACGACAATTGGGTAGAGATCTTGCGAGGCCACAAGACTCCCCAGGAGCTCTGTGCGCTTACAGATAGTTCAGTAGGTAGGTAGGCACATTTGCTAGATCCCCATAGATGAATATAGAAAGTTTGTGAAATTTCTTGTGTATGTGAAACTTCTTGCCTTCGTCCTTCACACTTACTTCCTTGATCTTTCTGGTATAGGTTAATATCGCCGTCTTCCTCAGATAGTACGCACCCGTTGAAGATTAATGGCGTACTTTGAAAAGTCATTCTTTGGACTTGGCAGTTAGATTGGCATTCTTGACTTATGTATCTTCCAGCTCTGCAAATATTTTACATCCTAAAATTAGAGTGTCATAAATCTGCATTCCAACAAAACCGAAGTTGGCAGAATCTATAATCAAGAAACATGGATTATATGTGGAGGTTATTATGTAATGATTATCCCTGTGGTGGCGATTATAGGTTGCTCACCAATGAGTCCCTGCCTCTGATATGCCATTAAGTGACTTTCTGACAACCATAATGGAGTCGGCAGGAAATTGATCTCAGATTTCTTTTGGTAACCGAGCCAGAATGGTTCGTTTGAGGAGTGTCGATGACTGAATGTATGCTTGTGGTATGTCTCGCAGAAAAAAAGATTGCAACCAAATTTGGCCAGGGATGGTGCTAGGGCTATGATAAGTTGTTGGCTGACTCTCTAGATTGTGGGAGACTGAGTAAGGATAGCCTCCTTTCCTTGATCGTGGTACGCTTGGATTAGAAGTCGTAATTTTTCGTATGGTGGCTTGTGGCTTTCCATTTTATTTCGCTTACCAGTCTTGAGTTGAAAATCCTTAAGCTGATATGTTCTTTTGGATCAAATGTTGTAAGTTCAAAAATACAACTCTTCATATCAATCCATCAATTTCAAGCATTTGAGCCTGTTAACATGGCGTGCCAGGAGTGGCGATGACTTCTTGACGCAACTTGATTTATAGTTCACGATAATATTTCTATTTATTTGATAGAAATACCATTGAAGGCGTTATGTTTGCCTCAAGGGCATCATCAAATTTATCATCTAAATCTTCGTTATCATCCAAGTAGACTTAGCAGTCATCTAAAAATCGCTTAGGCATGGTTATGATTCTCTTAGGAAGGCAACATGTCTCAACAGATTTTGATAATGCCCTTTGCCCACTGTTCGCATCCACTTTGTTTATTGCTCTTGTTTGTGCTTGCTCTTTCTCATGATTGTTCCGGACCATACCTCCCTCTTCCAATTGAATTCCTTCAACATCTACACATTCCAACTCTTTATTCTCTTCATCAATGACATATGGTTTGACCGCGGTTATTACAAAATTTGCTGGTCAATGCATATCATTAATGCACGTGTCACTATTTGTTGAAATTAGTTTGATTGGACCAGTCCATCTTTTGTTTTCACGCCATACGTGTACATCCGAGTAAAGGAATAAGTTAAAAGTGGAATATATATCAGGCCCATTTTGCATTGCAAGCGCTTCATTAATCTGACGTTCTACATGTAAACTTCGGATTTCTTTCATGGCTTGATCGATCGCTTTTGCTCTTTTTGTTACAAATAGTGACGATGAATCGTCTTCAGTCATCCGAGGATATGCACTGAATAAAAGTAGAGTAGAAATAATGCCATTCGGACCAGCAGAGTCATTAACTACCCTCACAGTTATTTGTAATATTGCTTCTTTTGTAATTTTTTCTGCCTGAAGTTCGTCACATATAATTTGATACACTCGACGGAGTGGAGCATGATAACACTCTACCAAGCCTACGCTGTTATGAGCTTCAACTGGCACTAATTTAACAGTTAAAGCCATAGATCTTGCTGTTTGTCTGAATTTGTCTGATGAAAAATTCTTTGCGTCATGTACCACATACTCAGGCGGTCCGTGATAAGTATCGATTCAGCATTCACGAAGTGTATCCAAAGCCGATTTTGCTGGCATATCTTTCAAAAATCTAGCAGAATTGAGCGAGGTAGCAGAGTCAACAACATGTAGTACCGGCTTGCTATCGAGTTATCGAGCGTCCACTATAATTGAGTAGTTAAAGTCAAAATCATCTTTTAATGTTAACTTGGATTTTTCCGGGTGTTTACCGTGCAATTGAAATTGATGGCAAAATTTGGTTAGATGTTTAATTGCTGGTAAATCGACTTTATGTCAAGCTCGTCCAAGAATTTTTGCTCGTTTTGCAACAGATGGGTGTCCAAAACATCGATGTAATTGGTTCAACTCGGATGTGGTTAGATGACTTTAAGCAACAGAATGTTTCGGGTCATGTAATAGCATCCATGGATGACCCAAATTTCGAACAATTGGGATTATTTTGTCACCCTGAAGGAGTAGGGTCCTAAGGCTGTCAAATTTTGACCCCTAACTCATCCATATCTTTGAGAAAAAGAAGGAATGAGGTATTGGCAGGTAGAAATTTAAAGATTATCGTGCCAAGAGGAGTATTAACTTTGGTGGTGCCCTGAGGTGTGGCTACTCCCTTGCCAAAACGGATGTTATGGCTACCCGCTGTTTTAGTATCAAGAATTTTGAACGGGTCCAGGTTTTGTAGGGCCTTGAATTGTGGCTCCCCTGCTGTCAAGACATCTACGGCTTCACTATCAGACATGATGCCCTGAGATTTCCGCGATGAGTAACGGTCCCTGAATGTAAATGCGTTGGTGTTAGTGGTATAGGGCTCTTACTTAAAAGAATCATCTTGATTGAGAGAATGGAGAAATTACTGATCCTTAGGATAGCAACAGTATGATATCCATTTATTAAACCGAATTCGGTGAAAAAGTTTCCACAGTTTTCCTCGATTTTCATGTCATGTAAAAGCGTATCATTTTCTTGATAGATGTCCTCGTTACCGAAGCCTTCAACACTTTCAAATTATACCAGAAATGCATGGTAAGTTTCCAGTGATATGTCAACGTCAGTTGTATATTGAGATCAAGTAGACTTATCGTAGGCTTTATTTCTTTCCTCAACTGAGTGCCTGGTTGACCAGCAACCGGTTTTATCGCATACGTAGCACCTATTTGACTGAAAATTTCGCTAGTTTGTCCGATGAGCAGGGATAAAGCCTCGGGAGACTCCTACTGAGTTACCATCTCGAAAATCTCCAGGATGACTGTTCGACTATCTATATATAACCCTTGCCACGTCCTGCATATTTCTGATCTGTCCAGTACTGAAAATTGTTGGATTGTTGGGTGTCCATGTTCTCAAATTGTGTGTGGAGATTAAAAGTCGATGTTTCCTGGGACCTCAATGATGTCCCAATTGCTCAGCGTAGTTCAGCGCAAAATTTTTCGAAAGTATTTGCTGGTTTATACAGAGAAAGGTCACATTCTTCAACGCCTTGACAAGCGTTTGGAAGTTAATCCCTAAGAATGTTCTCGATTCAACTCTCTTCCGGTAAACCATATTGAACTCTTTGCAATATATCAATTGCCAATTCTAAAAATTCCCAGCGTGAATTTTCGGGATGTTTCAAGATCGTTATTTTCTAAGTATTTGTTCTCCATTCGGAGAGATACATCTACCAGTTTTGTTCAGTCTCAAAATGACTCTTCATCATCGAAACCATTGAGCTAAACCTATATTTTCTTCCTGCGATCGTGGTGTAAAAGAAATTCATTCAACGAACTTTGAGCATGATTAAAAATTCAAGGTGGGTGTGACAGCTGATAAGCCTGCAGGTTCCTGTAGCCTAAGCTGACTAGCCTAGGTGCACAGCTAAATAAAGTAATAACATAAACCCAGATAATAACCTGACATTAGCAGTAACTATAGGTTCAAGCTGTGTTGCGTAATTATATTTATGATGATGATGATGACGCTCTCGTCAGCACATTCCTGCCCCTACCACAATAGATTACTGCGCCATCTATCTGAGGACTGATAGGAAAGACTGACTATTTTTTTGTATAAACAAGACGTTGCCAACGTAGATAGATTTAACTCTCCATAGAAAGAAAATAAACTACCATTATATTCCTAAATGCTCAATGCTTTATTTATCTAATCTGTGACAGTGGGAACTTCCAGTAAGCCCGATTTTGGAACAACAATCCTAGAACTCCTGAAGTTTGAGATCAAGAAAGTCGTATATTTCTCCCCCATACTCATGGTGATCGTGACTGTAAATTTTCATCAAATTGATCCGAAATTTGGTCGGATTTTTTACATAATTCTCAGAAAATTGAGGGATTTGAAATTATTTACCACCTTTTCCAGAGTCTAATCTAGAATTTTTAAATAAGGGATGAGTTTGAAGCTCCTGTTTTATCGCGGAGAAACCTAGCTTTGAGTAATTCTGTTGTATTACACTAGCTGATGATGATCTCTGGGAATTTTTCTTGATTGAATCTTGACCTAGGTTTTTTTTGAGGTTCCAGTATGAATCAAATGATCCTCGATACTCGAGTAGATGATCGTTGATCTCTTTTTCGGTCCATTGGTGCTGTTTATCGTTCTCGATGCATTTGTGTAGAACTTTTGCAAATGAGATGAAACCATCTTGGGCTCTGATCCATACCCCATGAGTCACAAGGTAGTCTCGGAGTTTCTTTAGAACCGTTAGGTTTCCAATCTTGAAGTTTTTTTGTGACCATTCCTCAAAGTCTTCTCGGAAATCTTTTCATAATAAAATGTCCGTACTTTTATTTATTTCGTAATTAAGGATGACAAAAGTAATGTATACATTAACTATGGGCTTCTCCTGTTATGGTACGAAGGTCTGATACCTAGAGGGGAAAAAACAAATCAGCGTCATAGACTAAACTCAGTATTCTCGGTGTTTAAAATAACCGGGTTAGTGCTTCAGTTATCAGAGGTTAGCGTCTTGATTCGATATCTAGGAACAAGCAGCTGGATATTTCGGTTATCAGAGCGGGGTTTGGAGATTTAGTCTTGGCTAAGATTATGATACAATAAGTTGCCCCTTGTTGATTATAGACAGTAGTGTTTGAGTACTTAAGAAGCTGATATAGGCATGTAGTTAAATCTCCAGCTTCAAAATCTATATCTCACTTGTTTTTCTCATACACGGGTTTCTTTCCATATCATCTTTGTAGAACTCCCATTTGAACTTTATGATTTCACTATACTTCTTGCTATTTTCTAAACCTCATTATTCTCCGGTCAACCCGGCTCCGTACGTACATTTCCGAAGACGGCACTCTATCTTTCCTTGCTCTCGCCGTAACACCTTCTACTGGTCTGCTTCGGTTGGATCAAAAAGTGCTCTCCACGTCTTTGTCGATTCGATATGTGGTTATTTGAGGTGGGATCATTTTTGCTGTGGGTGAGATATTAAGTAATTAAAATGAGAGATGATGAAATATAAATATTTGTACGTTGCTTGACGGCACTAAAACTGTTGCCCGTTAACGTATTGATCGCATGGACGCAGATCCATAACTACACTACGTGAGTACTGGTGTAATAATGAATCTTTGGATATCTTCCGTTTTCTTAAAATATATTCACAATAAAAGAACTTCGATTTCCCTTAGCACAGCTGTCACAAGGTAAGTACTGCAAATGTTTCCCGTTCTGTTGTAACTCTGTCTCTTCTAGAAGTAAACCTTGCTGTTCTGTGGTTGTTGAGTTCAACCACTGACCGGTGTTGATAAGTATCCAAGCCATATGTGCACAATACAAATGATTTTCCAAAAAGTGTTTTAAAGTTGTCTATTCTCTATATAACCTCGTTTTTTTCAATTTAATCTTTTTCGCCTAGTGATTAACCCGTTGTTCGTGATGAAAAATGTGCGCGGTGGTGATATTCACGTGCGTATTTCTTTAGTTACACTAGTATTCACACACTCATCAAAGGATGTCGCCACATAATCTTCATTTTATGATTTTCAGTGAAATTTTAGAGCTAGAATAGCTAGTGATTGACTCTAACTTGGGCTTGAGTAGCTGTATGCCGTAAAAACTGTTAAGTCGCTTACAGTGGCTAGAAAATTGAGTCAGTGGAGTTTTTTTTTTGCGTGAATGATTGAGTGTAAGTTTTTATTTCTAGCAGCCCTTGCATTTTCAAGAAACACATATAAGCGTGTGCACCCTCGGCACGTGACATAACTCGAATGCTAAAATGCAGGTGTTGACTTTTCCAAGCCTCAGCTAGACGTTCTCTTTTGCCTTCATTGAGCCACCCATTTTTAAAGTGCCTCACACACTGATGGGTCTCGCTCGGGGTTTGAATATTGAGTTTGAAATTCAAGTCAGAGCTTGTCAAATTCCTTAATTGTAGGCGCTTGAATAACTGCACGCCATGCAGCTTCAAATTCTCCCCAGTCTTCGTGTCCAGCTAGCTTCTTACAGTTAGTAAAAATACACTGGTTTATATGCCAAACGCAAAGAAAACTGGGGCTGTTTAAAATTTTTCTTCTGACGCATTCATTTGAGCCTTATTGCCATCCATGACTATGGCTTTAGAGTTGAGTCCAAGTTCTTGAAAACACCGAAATGCCCATGCAAAGTCTTCTGGTGTTCAACCATGTAGGAAGCAAAATCCAATTGAGAATGTCAAACCAGAGCTTGTAATACCTACAAATACTCAGCTATATAGTCATATTATGAGGTAAAGCATTAATTACCAATCAATTGCAATAGTGGCATATCAAATTTTTTAGTTTTATATGTATTATCAATTAATATAATATCTTGATTCGTTTGTGTAAGTTGGATAGACCATGGATATGCAATAAAAAGATGACGAGTCCGATTCTCAAGCGTAAAATTGATTTTGAAGTTAATTCCCTTATCCTTCAAGTATCGAATCAAAGTGCCATTTATAGAAATCTCATGCCTTTGCTCCCTTTTAAAGGAGGCAATTAAGTTGTATATGTTGTAAGGCTGAGGTGGGGTAGTTATCATCTCGCAGAGGTGTACTTTCTAAAGTTATTTGGGATCACCACTCTGGGCTCGTACTGTCACACAATAATGGGTATTGGTTACAGTAAGCTTATTGAGTAGTTCCCTTCCTTCTTCTTCTATTCCTCATAATCTCAAGAATGGAATATTTACAATTGTGTGGTAAAATCATGTGACAATGAATAATTTCACTTTACGTTTCTCTGACAGAATGCACAGAGGTACGTAATAGCCTGACCTGGCTTAATTCCTAGAATTGAATCAACTAAACCCGTAAATTTAAATTCATGGTATTTGATAAGACTTACCTGCATTATACAGGAATTTTGTCTAGTTTAATTCTGCTTACGCAATCTTTCGGTGCGCGGTATGACAGCTAATAGATTGACTTGGTGAGTGGTTATGTATGCTATACAGTGGTTCAGATCGATGACAAAGCACCCATTCTGCATTCGCACGTTCAATGGCTATTGTTGAGAGCTCGCAGCTTATTTTTCGAGTAGTTGTTTGTCGCTTTCGAGAATCCAAGTATATCTGCGGGTGGTTTGCGGATGGTCAGGGTCCACATCAATCACAAATGTAAAATATCTTTACTCTAGGGTCATTGTTGATCTTCTTGGATCGCCCAGTTGTAAGTTCAAAACGATGCTGTGCTACAATAGCTTGAAATGAAGAATATAGCTCTTATTTGCTACTGTACGCAGCCTCGAGTGGAAAAGGCATATTATCAGACACGGGAGGAGAGTTTAATTCCGATGACGAGTCAGTGGGGAGTAAGTGGCTTTCCATATCTATAAAATAATATTCAAAAAAATATGCAGTTTACATATTCGTAGGCGTACTTGAGAGATGTTTGATATAAAGAAAATCCAGAATTAGTATTAAATTGATTGTACATGGGACCTTTGTTTACTGTGTATATTTACACAAAAATAAGCTTTGAGCTGACTCAAAAAGTCCCATTACTTCCTCTGTACAATTTATGCGATAAATGAACCGATTGATATCATAGAAAATGGATGTAGGGACCAAAAAATTCAAAGTAAAAATCTGTATTATTCTCGTGCGAGATTCATTCTACATGTGTCGTATCAATTATTCAGTGCTTTACAACAATATCATTAAACAACATTCATCACACGTCTATACATTTGATTGAAACATCGATTTTTGTGCTTGTACCACAAATAGTTTCAGTGGAAAGCCACTTGAAACTATGTTCTATTTTTATCAAGCTTATACAGAGGGTAATGCAAAAAGATTCATCCCTAGTCATTTTATAGGTTGATCCCATCTAAATGTAGTAGTTCCGTAGGTCAATCTTTGCTTGGCTCAGCCTAATCTGGAACGGCGTAACCGAATATGGGAGCGATGCTCTTCACTAACTTTTAGCAAACCTCTAATCTGCGGTGAAATTTTCGAATTAAAAATGTTAGGTCCGTCTTATTATGGGTCTAAAAACTTTAATTGAGGGCTTCTGTTTTTAATAACTAATGTCTAAAGATCTAAAATAATCCACAACTCTGGGTAGGGTCCGTTGAGAATAAGTTTCTCCTCTCATATTTCCCCAATCTCTCTCCCAGAATACAAACGGACCTGCCATATCTCCAGAGAAGGAACCCCAACACATCCAGTAATTGTTTTTCTTGTATCGACTAACAAGAAAGTCAGTCGAGTATTCTTCATTTGCCTATTCTTGAAGTTAGTGTCCATCTGAAAATTAGTATTATAAGACTTACTTCGATTTTTTCATCCCGCGATAAATTAGGTGCCCGTACGCGAGTACTTCTTGTGGACAAATTTAATTGCGACATTTCAAGAAATTTTAGCTTGAAGACGCTTATAGATATGATGATGATGATGATGATGGTGAAGATAATGATGTTGAGAATGGGAAATGAGGAGTAAGATGGATCGAGGTAGAAGTTTCGGAATTGTGCAGCTGACGAAGCAAATTAACCGAGAATATTATGTAAAGCACTGGGACTGGCCCCTAAAGTAGCTGGGAATTACCTCAAAAGACCTATTTAACAGGGTCAAATTTTATGGCCTGATACTCTGTATGTCCGTGTACCCCTAGTTTACCAACACAAATCCTAACTTCAAGCCCTATCCTAGTTTACACCAACACTAAACTAGAAAAAGTATCTCACTAAATATAGCTTATCATAATATTGTTGAAACTTCAGTTCCAACATTACCCGACTAGTCAAAAAGTCCAAAATATATCTGCCTAAATTATCGGGCTGAACATCTACGTGTTAAAGTTGTGCATAGCTACTGATTTTTATTCAACTCAAGAAAGAATTGTGGGGTCGGATGGTGTAGTGGTATGCCATCCGGGCTGGCCTTCTAAGTAGAGTGGGTAGCCTTGACACCTGCCCCACTTGAGACGGAAGACCACTGGT